>RQTK01000527.1:192175-210723 GCA_003991915.1 Elysia chlorotica
AGGGAGAGAGAGAGAGAGAGAGAGAGAGAAAGCGAGTTGGACAGCGACAGAAGGATAGATGGACATAGAAAGAGAGCGAGAAATATTGAGATAAAAGAAAGTAATAATTTTTTATAGTTAGATTTTTTTTAAATAGAGCGATAAAGATTAAGAGAAAGACATCGAGAAAGTTAAAGAGAGAGAGACAGACAGGCAAACAGACAGACAGACACAGACACAGAGGCTGAAACCCAAGTTATTCTTTTCCGCTCTTGGGCACGGTGACGAATCGCAATAGTTATGCAGTTCCACACTAGCCTTCACTGAAGGCCTATCTGCAGAAACAATTAATACAGCCTTAGACCTCCACAGCGCAACCAAATTGATTTTGATTAACGTGGCTGCTAATCAAGTCTAATAGCTTGACTATTAGGGCTTGGTCCTCGTGTGCCGAGGTATCTGGACTCTAGATCCACTATGGGTTGGCCGACAGCACAAAGGGTTAATAGTTTGGTGTGACCATGTTTAAACAGGCCCTGTGAAAATCCACGAGCTGGCCTGACTTCTTTCTATACGACTTAATCATTTTGTAGAGTGCCACGAACATATATATGTTCTTCGTAATAGACAAACTCTTCTCTAGCATAAGTGTAGCCCAGGTTGTTCCAATAGGGATCCTATACGGCGTCGGATACCAAGACTAGCGTATAAAAATTGTACGTCCTGTCACACGGAGAAGTTGTAGTTGATTTGGTTTAACGTCCAACGTCTATACTATAAATGCTTTATTGTGGACGTGCTCCAAGACTGACGTCTGACAATTTTATGTTCTGCCACACATGAGACAGGGCGGGGATACCATGACTCCTGTCTCAGCCGATCACAAAAAAGTGACACCGACTCAACCAGTAAGGGGCGAAATTGCAAGGGCTCGAACCACATAACGCCAAACCATGTTTTTAATTGACAACAGAGCAATAGACAAGATAATTATATATGGAATTATCGCTTTACCCCTATTATCAATAAATTTATTAAACACACCATAGTTCCTCTTCTCTCTGTTTGTTTGATGCCTCCCCCCTTTGCATACAAATCGTGTCAATTGATGTGTTAAAGTCATTTTAGATCTATAATTGTTTCATACAACGGAAATAAGAATTGCACATTTCACAGGAGCTGATTTTGTATAAAGTTATAAGGCTATAATCAACGAAGAACATAACTTATTCACCAGCAACGTCTATTTACCACATGGCTATTCTAATGTTTTAAAATATAACCCAAAATGTTCCCCTACTTTTTTTTTCTTATTTGTATTATAGGCTTCATGCCTTAATCTTCAACTCTTAGGGATTCAAAAAAAGTTTTGTTCCGTGCCTTAGAAAAGATTTTTAATTTCCTACAGCCTGCGTTCACACACAACAACAACAAACAAATAGGAAGGCTTATGAATTGAGTCGAGTGATTGACAGCTTATTTATGAACCTTTATAGATCTTTTCTAGACATTCACGACGTCTTTCTTCTATACAAGTTCAACAAAATATTGCTTTCGAACGATTATTCATGCTGTTGGTGTCAATATTTAATCGTTATTAATTTTTACTGGTAACGAATAATGCTGACCAAACCCGAATACATGTAATCAAGAACTTAGTTAAAACTCTTTAATTAGAAAAAGAAAAAAAGAAAACATCGTAAAAAATTATCTATTCCAGTTTTAATTTATGATTTTGGTATAATATAGATCGTTTATCTTGAATATAAATAATCTCCTGATTATTACGCTCTCTTTACAGGATAATAACTTATAACACAACTACTACTACTACTACTACTACTACTACTACTACTACTACTACTACTACTACTACTACTACTACTACTACTACTACTACTACTACTACTACTACTACTACTACTACTACTACTACTACTACTACTACTACTACTACTACTACTACAGGTCTCATGACATCCATAATAAACACACGCCAATCTCTGAGAGCTATGAAACCCAAGTCCAGACATACACAGACTGTGTGAGATAACAGGGGCAATGGTAAACATTTCAAACTGGCCGCCATCCCTTAGTAGTAGTAGTTGTAGTAGTAGTAGTAGTAGTAGTAGTAGTCTACTACTACTACTACTACTATCACCACCGCAACTAATTATTACTTATAAAGTACACTAATATACTCAAATTGGCCCCATTTCCAAAATTAGAGATCAATATGACCAGGATCGCAATCACGATAGCTGTCAATACAACCAGGCCCTTAAGTACCGCCTGCCCGTGCATCTGTGCATTATTTATTTATACTCCTCCTATCTCTTTGTTCTTACCCCGCTGTGTTGCTCTTTGGGACTCTGATCTCCTCCATGTTTTGTGTATTAGTTCTCTTAGGTGGGTATATCCTCATGGAAGCCCGAGTCTGGTTGGATCTGTCGCGAAGATTTTGTATGATAGTGACTTAATTTTTTTTCAAGGGAGAGGGGTATAATTTATTTGAATTAAATTATTCTGCAACATAATTATTTATTATTAAATATGACTTACAGCGCATAAATAAACGAAGATAAAAACCGGCAGTTGTATTATGTTTATATCACTACTAATGCTTCTTAAATACTAATATCATTTTATTTAAACACAGAAGCAGCCATATTCAATTCAATTTAGAATAAAACTATTGATTCAATCAAAGCTACAGTTTTCATACCATACGATTGATATATTAATAAATAATTCCTTAAAAACATTGTAGACACACAATATAACTTAAACTGTGCGGTTAGGTTTAATGCATCGTACAATCACAAAATAAAAGAAAAAAAATTGAAAACCAGATAATAATAACAATAATAATAATAATAAATCAAACAGGACAACAACAAAAAACGCACAAACAACAAACACAGCAACTAAAATATTAAAATATCAACAGCTATTATAGCCCCTCAAAAAATGCAAACAAACCAAGAAGAAGAAAAAATATTACAAATGAATGTATTGCCTTAACTGGCACATCAATATTATTTAAAAAGTGAAATGGGGGAAAAAACGTTGCCTGATTATCACAGGAGATAAAAAAAAACATAAATCATCGTACCGTAAAATATTTAGATATATAAAATAATATGTGTCTCAAACAGACAGTTTATTACCCAAAATCATATATGATAAGCCTTCATCAACAAACCTAATTTGGCACCTACCATACATAAAAATACAAGCAATATTAAAGAAAACTCTCAAACTCTCCGGGCCTACATAAAACAAATATTTACCGACCTGTCTCCGCGTGAAGAGATCGAAATTAATCGTCGGTATCGCTAGTAATAGGGAGCTTAGCTGCAGTGCCGGACAAAAAGGTCTGGTCTTAATGGTCGTAGGACTGAACCGATATTTTAGATCTGGAGATCTAGATGTTTAGCTACGGTTTATGTAGATCTAAATCTAACAAAGATTCTAAACGTTTAGGTCCCGGTCCCTTGTCCCGTCATGTTAGAGAAAAATGAGAAGAAGAAGAGAAAAGAAGAAGAAGAAGAAGAAGAAGAAGAAGAAGAAGAAGAAGAAGAAGAAGAAGAAGAAGAAGAAGAAGAAGAAGAAGAAGAAGAAGAAGAAGAAGAAGAAGAAGAAGAAGAAGAAGAAGAAGAAGAAGAAGAAGAAGAAGAAGAAGAAGAAAAGAAGAAGAACGAGAAGAACAAGAAGAAGAGCAAAAGAACAGAAGAAAAAGAAAAGAATAAAGAAATTATTAACATATTCTCCTTGTAGCTCAAATGAAAAGAGTAATGGCGGCGGCTGTTTGTTCTTCGCGGGCCCCGTCACGTGACCGCGCTGTAGGCCCTTGGGCTAGACCCCGGGCTGGCTAGACCTAGTGCACTATTGAGACATTGTCCTAAAAATAGAACTGTGCATATATCTCTCACAGGCAGAGGTGTATATCTCTAGGCATATTGTATGGGGAACTATGGGTGGTACCAGAGCCCCAGCTTCAACTGTCCATCGCTTGCTTGATTGAATTGTAATATGCATGTAGGATTCCGCGAAAATAATACTATCCGTTCAAATTTTACAGCCATTTTTCCTCCGGGCTACCTAGGTAAGCGTTGCACAACGGGCTCTTTAAGTCAGCTCCACTTTTGCACCTCATATGTTGCTCTCAAATAACTTGTTTCTTTCGCTGCGTTAGCATTTGATAGATCCCACTTACGCTAAAGTCTACAATAAAAATTAGAACGATTTCGATGGTGTGGTTCGATAAAATGGCCAAAAACTTAGGGAGCCCATATATCGGGATCCCTATCTCTAAAAGGTGTGGGCGAATGACATCAGGAGCCCAAATGGCTACCTAAGGTAGGCATTATAAATATATATATATATATATATATATGTGTGTGTGTGTGGATTTAGATATAGATATTAGATCAAGGTCTAGATTGTAAATCTCTACTAGGATATATATGTATGTGTGTGCGTGTGTGTGTGTGCAATCTTACCCTTTCTCTCACTATCTATCTATTAACCACCTCTGATTGTCCCGTCGCCTTTCTCACTTTCCCTATTTTTTCTCTCATTTGCAAATCTCTATTAATGTTTCGTTATCCTCAACCCTCCCCCGCCCCTCCTCCCTCTTAACAATCAGGAATAATCTACAGCCACACATATAATTATTTACCCCTCAAGATCCTTTCACCCCATACCGCTGCACCGCTCTCCTTTCTAGACCCGTTATAAGTACCGAAATAAAACGAACCGCGAACCAAGAACCAAGGCGTCCAAAAATAGAAGGCCAAGTCACCGAATTGAAAAAAGTGAAAAGATTTTGGTACACCAAGGATACAAGTGATTTTATTTCCTTTAATTTTAAGCATAGATAGGACAGAGTGATACTTAGAGAGTATTTTTCAGCCCACGCAATCAGCCTACACTGCAAAAATGTAAACTGTCCTATCTATGTGCGCACTAATTTGAGTTTTATTTTGGAAATTCATGAATGTTTAGTCATTTGATACCTATAATAATAATTGTTGCTAAATAGTTGCGCAGCACAATTCGAATAATTATGGCTCACTTTGATTCTTGTTTTTGTATATTTCGGTGACTTTGCCTTCTATTTTTGGACGCCTTGGCCAAGAACCAATAGATAGGTAAAGCTCCCCTCAACTGACAGTGAAATGGAATTGGCTCTCCAGGTTGACAGCTACAGGTGTCTGTTGCCATTCCAGCATTACTGCAAAGTTAAATTTAAAAAGCACCAAATTCACCTCAAGAGGTTGAAAAGTTTACGAAGTATCATTTTTAGAATGAAGGTATAATTTTCAACATTATATATTTTCGATGTAACACACATTGACTGGTAATATTTGGATTGAGTTGAATTGAATTGAAGCAGGATAGATTATCGACTCATTTTTAAATAAAGAAGGCCAATATAGAGTAACATGTATGTTAGGAAGATCCTAGCTTAAAACCATTAGCATCGACTTGTGGTTAAGGAGGTTTCAGCCATAGTCCACCATTGACAAGACTTGGGTTTGATGAGCTACAAGAATGTTAGGAAAAACAAAATAGAAAAAAAAAACAGCCAACAAATAAAAACAACTCCTATTACCATAAATAGAATTAGCAATTATTAGAGAAAGTTATTAAATTTTTCTTTCTTTACAATAGTCTTATACTAGAAAATTAGTCTACAACTTGTAACTAAAAATACACAATATTTATTTCCTTTCTTCATAACAATCTCATAAAAAATTATTCCACGAAGCAACTGTGAATTGGTGCAGCTTTTCTTGGGGACAATTATTCCCTTTCTTTATAATAAACCTTGGGGACAATTATTCCCTTTCTTTATAATAAACCTTCATTAAATGTAGTCTTCAACCTTTTGAATTTATGGTATAGAAATCATAATTATACTTTTCTGTTTACTAAGAAGTTTCAGTTACCCTACAAACCACCGATGCTTAAATTGACCTCTGATCTGTTTGACCCTTGACCTGTTTAACCTCTCACTTGTTTGACCGTTTACCTGTTTGGCCTCTGATTCGTCTGACCTCTGACCTTTTTGACCCCTGACCTGTTTGCGCAGACTGCGAGATGACCATCCACAAGCATTGCGTGGAGGAGATAGCGGAGACGTGCGCATTTTTTTTTTTTTTTTTTTTTGTTGGATTGGTTTAACGTCCAACATTAGCAATATGTGAGCTATATTGTGGACGGACCCCAAGACGGACGTCTGACAATTTTATGTGCTGCCACACACAAAACAGGGCGGGGATACCATGACTCCTGTCTCAGCCGTCATAGTAGCGGCGGAGGATATCGAGGATGCCTGTGATACCGCCCAACAGGAGGATCAGCTCCAACATAAACCCCAACCAGTCAGGTAAGGATGATTTTTTCTCGCCTCCTTCTCTCTCTCTCTCTCTCTCTCTCTCTCTCTCTCTCTCTCTCTCTCTCTCTCTCTCTCTCTCTCTCTCTCTCTCTCTCTCTCTCTCTCTCCTCTCTCTCTCTCTCTCTCTCTCTCTCTCTCTCTCTCTCTCTCTCTCTCTCTCTCTCTCTCTCTCTCTCTCTCTCTCTCTTGCTCACTGCCTCATACCCACCCTCCCTCAATCAGTAACAAAGCTTTGATCCGGCTAAGACAGACTGATGACCAGACATTGACCTCCCACTGCGATGACGCCTACA
Source organism: Elysia chlorotica (assembly GCA_003991915.1). Classification (NCBI taxonomy): domain Eukaryota; kingdom Metazoa; phylum Mollusca; class Gastropoda; family Plakobranchidae; genus Elysia; species Elysia chlorotica. Next base: position 198,854 of record RQTK01000527.1, read on the forward strand.
CAGCGTTAAACCTCTCTGGTAGGTTTTGTAGAGCCGCCAACTCACCAGCCATTTCTTTCAGTTTGTTGTTCTGCGTCTACACCCTAACGCCAGCACTACATACATAGATCTAGGTCATATTTAAGATGGTTCTCAAGACTAACGACTAACGACTTTCTCGCCGTATAGGATCCCCCAGGGGAACCTAGGAGACGTTAAACCCGGAGAGAGGGAGAGACTATAGAGAACTAACGACCGTCAATTTTATGTGCCGCCACACAGAAATAGTGCGGGGAAATCAGGACTCCTCATTATACTGAAAGAGGGAACGGAATCAAATCAATACATTTTTGATCAACCTCCCCTGAAGAGTTCTTTACGGATATACATTGTAATATTGTATCGTGTTCCTAACTTTGAGAGATTTCTCAGTCCATAATAGCCCTATTCGGAGACGTGCCCTCATTGCGAAGAGTCAAGAGCCGATCCGGCGTACTCAACAGAGATCTATCTGTCTAACAGTTTACAAGGGCAAGGTCGCTGGCTGAGCGAAACAGTGCCGGAGAAAATGATCAAGCTAACTAGGACTTGGAGCAAAATTAGGTGTAAGGGCAGTTTTTTTTTTTTGCCTTTTTTGTTTTGTTTTGTGTTTTGGTGAGTTTGTGTATGTTTTTAGGACATTCGCGTCTCTCACCTTAAAAGACTAAAAATTAAGATATCGAAAACAAGGAAAAAGAAAGAAACAATGATATAAATGAAAAGGAGAACAAGAGATAAAATAGGGAAACCAAGAATAACAAACCAAATATAACGAAAAAGATTAAATAGGCTACACAATACCAAACCCCCAAATGCAAATGGGAAGCCTGTCCAATATGTCGGGGGAGAGGGAAGGGTAGGGGGATAGAAATACAGAGAGATAGAGAGAGAGAGAGAGAGAGAGAGAGAGAGAGAGAGAGAGAGAGAGAGAGAGAGGTTAATAGACAAAATTGACAAATACATCAATAGGTAAATATAATTATAAATTAACAAGTACATGGTCATTCGCGCATAAAGGAATATTGATCGATAGATCGATAGATAGATAGATAGATAGATAGATAGATAGATAGATAGATAGATAGATAGATAGATAGATAGATTTTCCCCAATTTGGACGAGACATATCAGCGTCAATACCTATGAATTTATGATAGCCCTTGCTGGCACACTGTCAGTATCGGGGCTCTAAAGCCCAATCAATGGAAACACCGATTTCTGGACAAGCTGTTTTGGGTTCTTTGGTCCTTTCACCCCCCGCAAGGAATTCATTTCGTTTTGTTAGGTTTACGCTATGAGTAGGAAGTGGCAATACTGAACCAATAGCTATTCACTTTAGGCATTGTAGACATGGATAATACTCAGAGATAAAACACAGTGTTTGCATACAGCTCAAAAGCGTATTTACGCCACGAGGTGTTGTTGGATTCCGTTGGGTTTTTTTTTTAATCGGAATTACTTAAAACATTCTAAAATTGAAACACACAGGGCGGGGAGACCTGGACTCCTGTCTTAGCCGGTAACATTAAATTGACAACGAACCAGCGAGTAAAACTAAAAGACGAACAAATAGTTTTTGACCAATCGAGAAATTTGAACCCCGGATCTTCCGATCTGATATATATATATTATATATATTTTTAAATATTGTGTCAAATTTAAAAAGCACCAAATTCACTTCAAGAGGTTGAAAAGTTTACCAAGTATTATTTTTTATAACCAGGATAGATTATCAACTCATTTTGAAATAAAGAAGGCCAATATGTAGAGTAATATTGTATGTTAGGAAAATCCAAGCTTAACACCAATAGCAGCGACTTTAGCCTTATTCACACAGGTTGCCTCGTATATTATGTATTTAAGAGTCAAAAAGTTATTCATTGTATTAGGTAGAGCTGGGAAAGCTTGCATTGTTAATGAGTAGTTAGAGGCAAAACTTTCTTCGAGTATCACTCTGTTCAAACTATGATAATACCCTGAAACGAAAAGATCACTGTTACTCTTATTGTGCAAAAATTAGCTCCTTTTGGTCAATTTGGCGACTTGGTCTGTAGTTAAGGAGGTTTCAGTCATAGTCCACCATTGACAAGACTTGGGTTTGATGAGCTATAAGAATGTTAGTAAAAACAAAATAGAGAAAAAAAAACAACTCCTATTACCATAAGTAGAATTAACAATTATTAGAGAAAGTTGTTTTCTTTCTTTACAATAGTGTTATAAAAAATTAGTCCACAACTTGTAACTATAAATAGAATCAGCTTTTTTTTAAAAAAAAAGATAAATTTATTGTCTTTCTTCATAACAATCTCATAGAAAATTATTCCACGAAGCAACTATGAATTGATGCAGCTTTTCTTGGAGACAATTATTCCCTTTCTTTATAATAAACCTTCATTAAATCTAGTCTTCAACCTTTTGAATTTATGGTATAGAAATCATAATTATGCTTTTCTGTTTACTAATACTAAGAAGTTTCAGTTACCCTACAAACCACCGATGCTTAAATTGACTTCTGATCTGTTTGACCCTTGACCTATTTAACCTCTCACTTGTTTGACCTCTGACCTGTTTGACCTGTGATTCCTCTGACCCCTGACCCGTTTGACCTCGCAGGCTGCGAGATGACCCTCCACAAGCACTGCGTGGAGGAGATTGCGGAGACGTGTGGAGGGAAGCAGCGCCGGAGGATATCGAGGATGCCTGTGATACCGCCCAACAGGAGGATCAGCTCCAACACCAACCCCAACCAGTCGGGTAAGGATCGGGATCGCCCTAGTAGGTTGGGTGAAATCATTGGATTAAATGATCGGAATAGCCCTAGTAAATTGGGTGAAATCATTGGATTAAATGATCGGAATAGCCCTAGTAAATTGGGTGAAATCATTGGATTAAATGATCGGAATAGCCCTAGTAAATTGGGTGAAATCATTGGATTAAATGATCGGAATAGCCCTAGTAAATTGGGTGAAATCATTGGATTAAATGATCGGAATAGCCCTAGTAAATTGGGTGAAATCATTGGATTAAATGATCGGAATAGCCCTAGTAAATTGGGTGAAATCATTGGATTAAATCGCCCTAGTAGGTTGGGTGAAATCATTGGATTAAATGATCGGGATCGCCCTAGTAGGTTGGGTAAAACAATTTGATTGAATTGTCCGATTCTGCCACTTAGAGTAGAATGCGAAAAGAAGACGTCTCTTCGTAACAATATAACAAAAAAAAAACCACAAAAAAAACCCCTAAAAAACAAAACAGCACAACAACAACAAAAACACCACTACTATTGAAAAATCAGATTTATGAGAAATTTGAATTATCAGACTGTTTTTAAAAAAAAAAATTTTTTTATTGTATATTCTGCTGTATGATAAATTCGTCAAGATATTTCAATATAGACAATAACCCATTACCCTGTCCCTTTTCTCTTTTTCTCTCCTTGATTCCCTCTCGATGTGTAAATGTGTGTGTGTGTGTGTGTGTGATGATCACAGCGCTGTCGCAGCTGTACCAGCAGACGGTGGGCGGGGCCAAGCTGGTCGGGGACTCTACGGACAACGTCGGGATGGTCACCCAGCCCTTCCGCACGGGCCAGGAGGAGGCGGAACTAGGTCAGACTCTACGCTAAGCCACGCCATATATATAACTACTACTAGTCAGACTCATATATATATATATATTATATACTTATTGTTAGACTCTACGCTAAGCCATATATATATATATATATATATTATATACTTATTGTTAGACTCTACGCTAAGCCATATATATATATATATATATATTATATACTTATTGTTAGACTCTACGCTAAGCCATATATATATATATATATATATTATATACTTATTGTTAGACTCTACGCTAAGCCATATATATATATATATATATATTATATACTTATTGTTAGACTCTACGCTAAGCCATATATATATATATATATATATTATATACTTATTGTTAGACTCTACGCTAAGCCATATATATATATATATATATATTATATACTTATTGTTAGACTCTACGCTAAGCCATATATATATATATATATATATTATATACTTATTGTTAGACTCTACGCTAAGCCATATATATATATATATATATATTATATACTTATTGTTAGACTCTACGCTAAGCCATATATATATATATATATATATTATATACTTATTGTTAGACTCAACGCTAAGTCACGCCATATATATAAATGACTACTACTAGTTAGTCTCTACAGAGCTGCCAACCTAACTCTGTCCATCAAAGCGTACACAGTTTTAGCTTGAATACAGTGAGATCTTTTAACACTCAGATTTTTTTAAGGGATTTTTCATCGATTATGCTATAGATTCTATAGTTCTAAAAATTTAGTGGGCTTCGCTGACATTGCAAATTTCAAAGATGATGCGTACATTGAACAGATACTTACTGACTGTAAAGGAAAAAAAAAATCCCAATGGAATTAGTGCCTCTGAAACGGTTTATAAAAAGCTACAGTTTATCTCTTAAACAGGGTATGTTTCAGGCGGTTATTTCAAGTGGAATTCACTGTAGTGAAACAAAAAGTGAACCAACGCAGTTTTTTTGGCCTACGGTTGGCAGCTCTGCTCCTGAATAATGTCTTGCATAAAAGTCTGATCCATAGTGATAGAATAAAATCTCTCTTACGCAGTACAGGAGAGAAATAAATAATTTGATTCACTGACTTCGCTATACTATTAGGACTGTCAGCGCAAGCTCTTTAGGTTGTCCTTTCGCCCCCTACTGGTTGTGTCGGTGTCAGTTTAATGTGTTCACTGCAGACGAGTAATGGAGATGTATCCACGCCTTGTCTCGTGTGTGGCATCACATAAAATTGTCAGACGCCGATCTTTCGGTCCGTCCACAATATAGCTTATAAAGTGCTGCTGTTGGACAGTAAACCAACTCAACTCCCCTTCAGGGGGGAAAAAATGCCTTTGAAGAAGTGTGAAGTGTTTGTGTTGACAGCAGTGGTAGTATTGAAGTCAATGATTCAACCATCGATCTGTTCACCTATTCAAGCCATTATCGTAATCGTGTCATATCTTGTGTTTCACAAGTGTCCTTGATTTTTTTCTACCAACTCTCCTTGTGATTGTCTCTCTCTTGTTGTCTTCTTCTTTTCTCACTCTCTCCATCCCATATTCCAAGCTAAACTCTGCGTCTCTTGTAGGCCTATCTCGTGCTTGGTGGTTGTAGCGTTCTTGGTTTATGTGGTTGTGGTTTGGTTCTCTTTTCCAGTCACAGTACTCATACATACACACACACACACACACAAACGCTCTTCTCTTCCTTCTCCGCAGTCCTCGCCTCTCCCCCACAAAATTCTCCCACCTTCACCTTTTCAAGCACTGACTCTTGTTATATCAATCTGCTTATTATATTGGTGTCGTCATATGAAGAAATATATGAAATAAGTATATTGAATAAGATCCTAATAGCAATTAAATGTAATTACCTATGTAAAAATCCAAGTAAGTTTGCCTAATTGTTATTCCATTTCATTAAAAGATTTGTCTCTTTCACAAAGCCAATGAAAACTGCGCCTCAGCTTGCCACATTCGAAAAACTTTGAACTTATATAGCCCCTTTTTATCTGTAAACGCTTCCGCAAATAATCCTTGCAAATGGGGACCCATCTAGCACAGTGTTATACAATAATAATAATAAATAATAATAGCGCTTTATGCCTAGGCCTCAAAGAGCTTTACAAGATTCTTTCATTCGTCCATACAGTGGTATATCTTCACGGACAATTTCAACCAATACTTTTCTATTTCTGTAAATACTTTGGCAAATAATCCTTGCAAAACTCATCTCGCTCAGTGTTATTCAGTGGTATAACTTCACGGACAATTTCAATCAATGCTTTTCTATTTATCCTCCTTTTCTCTGTTTTGTTCCATTATTGCCGCTATTTTTTTTGTTTAAAGTTTTGTTTTGCCTTCAATGTTCAGTGTTGTTCTAGCCGTCGCCTCAGTCGTATATTGTTCTATCTCATTTCTAAAATGCTCTAAGTCTTTGGTATTTTAGAATGACATAAGACACTATACATCTATGGTGACAAAGTGCTTCTTTTTCATATTTGATGCTCTCACAGAGGAAGAAGAGGGAAACACTTTAAAAAATAGCTACACATGTGAAAGGCGTTAAAAAAACTTATTGAAACACCAGATAATGGGTACCCTCTTAAAAAAAACCTTAGCCATTTTAAAACCCTCCATCTAGAGAAGAAAAACATAGCCATTTTAAAACCCTCTATCTAGAGAAGTCACAGATTACCCTTTTGGTAACTGATCATGAATCATGAATGAAAACTAACTAGGAATAAATACAATAAAAAAATATAATAAAAAAAACTTTTTGATGTCTGATTCATTGCAAATTTATTTTTAGATGCCACTGCAAGGAAGGCATTGAGTTAAACCTATGAATTTGTTTAAACTGAAATAAATTATCTGGACTTGATCTTCTTCCTTTTCACCGAGGTACCTAATTAAAAATAAATATGTTCAAGAGGTGTAATTAATTTCTTTACTACTAGTACTAAATATTTTATTTCTTGTTTTGTATTCTCATTTTGCTTTACAGCTTGAGTTAGTTTAACAATAACAACTCCTTAGTGTATCATTCATTCATTCATTCATTCATTCATTCATTCATTCATTCATTCATTCATTCATTCATTCATTCATTCATTCATTCATTCATTCATTCATTCATTCATTCATTCATTCATTCATTCATTCATTCATTCATTCATTCATTCATTCATTCATTCATTCATTCATTCATTCATTCATTCATTCATTCATTCATTCATTCATTCATTCATTCATTCATTCATTCATTCATTCATTCATTCATTCATTCATATCGCCCTTACTCACGTTTATTTTCCATCTGGCCTAACCCCATACCCTCTTTTTTTTTTCTCTTTCTTTCTTTTTTCTCTATCACATCATGATTTTCCCTTTTCTTGAAAAACACCACTTTTCTTAATTTTCCAATCCCCCATCTCCTTCACGTGTGCATTTGGGACAATTTTTTCCCCTGCTATGCTTTTGCTCCATGCTCCACTATATACACCCTGCCTGCTATTTCTCCCTTCGTGTGCACACACTATTATATATACCCATTGCTCTTGCTTTTTGTTTGGTCTCTGCTGTATTATACCATCCTCAAACCATAATCATAATAATAATCAAACTGACATATTTATCAATCTCACCACAACTAAACTCATTTTATCCAATATTTGCAAATTTAATACGCTCAACTGTTCGACGTTTGGTGTTTTTTCTTACATTCATTTCATTTCCGTTTCAACCTGACTAAATTCAAAATTCTAACCATTTTCACATAACAATTAAAAAAAAAACAAAAAAAAAAACAACAAAACAAAACCTACCCACTTACCTCCCTACCATCTTTTCTTACAAATCTCAAATTTTTTTGACTCGTGAAAAATTCATACAAACCAACAAAAAATAAAAATCGAATGACACCAAAAATACTTCCCCTACATTTACTATCCCACCATCCCGCAAAAACACTTGATGTGTACTTGTACCTGTCTCTTTTGCGTCATGTTTATGTCTCATGTGGTTTTTCATGTCACTCTATAATCTATCATTCTGATCTTGGTTCGTTCTCTACAAATGTTCTCCAACAATGAATTAAATTATTGCTGTGGTTCTTTCTATTGCGTATCCTCACACACAATCTGCGACATGATACACACACTTCATTTTCATTCCGTTGTCTGATGGCTGCTGGTGTCACGGATCTAACAAAACTGTCGTACACCACCATCACTTGCTGTATGTGCTTCTTTGTATAATATGTGTCTGTGTTCTGGCCTTTTCTTTCTTTCTGTCTGTCTATCGCTGGGTTTATCCCACTGTCTCTCCTTCTTGCTGGCTTCCTCTCTCCCCCTTGCCATATCTGTCTTGTACCTTGTGTCTATGTCTGTCTTGTTTTTTTTGTGTCTCTGTCTCCCTTCTACTCTTTCTCTCTGCCCGTCCCTCTCTGGGTCTATCCCACTGTCTCTCTCATCTTTGTCGTTGGCTTCCTCTCCGCCTTTCCATATCTGCATTGTTCTTTGTGTCACTGTATCCCTTCCACTCTTTCTCTCTGCCCGTCCCTCTCTGGGTCTATCCCACTGTCTCTCCTTGATGCCGGCTTCCTCTCTTCCTTTCCATATCGGTCTTGTTCCTTGTGTCTCTGTCTGCCTGTTTTGTATCTCTGCCTTCGTCCCTCTCTGCCTGTTGGTCTGTTGGTCTATCCCACTGTCTCTTCCTATTGTTCCCTCTCCATATCTTTCTTGTTCCTTGTGTCTCTGTCTCTGTCCCTCTCTGTCTCTCTCCTCTCTCTCTTTCTCTCTCTCTCTCTTTCTCTCTCTCTCTCTCTATCTCTCTCTCCATTCCCATTGCCCTCCCTTTTTGTCTGTCTGTCTGCCTGTCTCTGTCTCTCTCTTCTGCTTGCTCCCTCCTCTCCCTCCCACCCCTCCCCCCTACCACTTTGCTGAGCAGCATCCACCCTCTACCTCATAGCAGGCCTGCCGTCGGGCCACTCTGTCAAGTCCATCATCAACCGGTACCAGGGGCTGACGAGCCCGACGGGGCCCGGGCCAGGACTGGAGGTGCCGGGGCAGGGGCAGGGCAAGGACGGGGGCGCGGTGCTGCCGGGACAAGGACAGGCCGTGCAGGACAGGTCAGTGACTCATCACTCTCAATATACGTACGCACACTACATATTGCGACGCTGTGCTACAGTTATGGCATTTATAAAAAAAAGTTTTTATTATCTCAAAAGCAGCAAAAATGACTTTTGATTTTATCGCAGCATAGTGGAAGTATTGATTATTTTTGTAGATGAAATTTTGTAACTCTATCTGAACCATGAAATAATTTTGGAGATTAAAAAAAAATTTTTTTTTAATTGTTTTTGAACACTTAATGTAAAACACAATTTGACTTTCTGCTCTTTCTTTACTCTATCATAAAATTTTTTATTTTCCACCATAGAAAATTAGGATTAACAATCAGTTTTTGATGTGTCGTTTCCTTCATTGTAAATGCCGTACTGATTTTGTTCCCTCTTCTCTTTGCAGGAAAGGAGCAGATCTCAACCGCACAGGCAGTCTCAATAACAAAGGAGAGGTGGGGCTTTACTGTTATCTCTAATGACTTCATAAAGTGTGTTTATATGTCTTTAGCAACTCCAAGTGGGGCTTCTTTTAAGTGCTATGTCCATCTCTTAAACCTTTTGGTGGTACATGTATGGTCGCTTAAAAAATGTTTTATGGAAATCTTTTTTACAAAAGTCTTTTGAAGCATTGTCTCGTGTGGCAACATACTGAAAAACGACTGGCATTCAACTTTTGTTCCACAATATTATGACTCATAATGAAACTGTTTCTTTCGATCATGAGAATAATTGATGAAGTGGCAAGGGGAAGAAATAATTTTTTTTTCTCTTTTCTTTTAAGCCTCTTAGATACATAAATTGTTAAATGTTCAATGTGAGGAAAACTTTTGGTGAATGGAAAAAAATCCATTTTTAAAATACTTTTATATTATCTTTCAATGTCAGCATCTATTCACTGTTATCCTTTATTCTTTTACAAGCTGGGGTCCCGTTCATACGAACAGGTTGAATACAATGTAATTGTTTGTGAGCCGATTCTTTTTGAAAAGGGAACTTTTAGACCCCGGCCTTGCATCAGTTAATATATATTTTGTGCTTCCTCCTTTTTTTTTTATTAAATGAAATTATCTTCTCTCCGTGTTCCAGAAAGGGGATAGGCCAGCAAGGCGTGCCAAGAGGTAAGACTGCCGTGTAAACTGTGTGTATTTTATACTGTTTATTAAAGAGCCAATGTTATTGAAGGGATTTTGTGGGCTTTATCGATATGGATAGAGTACAAAAAAAAAATAATAAAGAAATGGTAAAAGCATGTTATTGTCATTTGGAATTGGCTTTGTCATTTCTAAGTAAATTATATAAAAACGATATATTTTTCATGTAATTTGAACAAAACCTGCCTAAAAATATTTTAATTGTTTCAGTTGTAAAAACAATGACAACGTTATTGTCACTTGGCTTTGTCATTTCTGTGTTGTATGTTAGATTTTTCATGTAATTTGAACAAAGCCCACCAAAAAATGTTTTAGTAGTTTTAGTTGTTACAACAATGACAACAACAAATAATTATAGTAATAATAATAATATTAATAAAAGCAATAATAATAATAATAATAATAATAATAATAATAATAATAATAATAATAATAATAATAATAATAATAATAATAATAATAATAAATTAATAGTAATTAAAAAAAAATAATAGTAATAAAAAGAAGGGGGAAAAAGCAACACACTGCAAAAAGTGCACTTTAAAAAAATCTAGTTCTTTGTTTTACAAAATACCTAATTTGCATGGCTGTTTTCTACATTGATTTATCATCGGTGCCTTTTTTTCTCTCATTGTTTTTTCCCAGCGAGGTGGACGTGGACCAGGATATCATAAAAGCCATCAACCAGTCAGGGAGTTCCTCAGCCTCAAGTCTTTCGAATCGGTAAGTCGGTACAGCTGACGATTAGTGGATCAGCCGTGGCTCTGATAAGTTTTCTTTCCTCAGTTGGCCAGATTTGAGTCACAGAAATTGTAGGAATGAAAAAAAAAAAAAAAAAGAAAAATATTAGGGTAAACATTAATGTGCACTTTCACAACAACAGATACATAGTGATATGGATACATAGGGGCTATATAAAGTTCTACAAGGATAGAAATGTACCAAGCTCTTTTTTTCTTCTCTCACTTCTTAGCAAATTGTTATTATGTGTTTGTTTAAAAGGCCTGTGCCCTCACATTTCCTACTGCTAACTTCTGTATAGACTCTTGTCTATACCATAGCATTGTTGAAGGAAACTATCTTACTCATTTTTAATCATCTGTACGGTTCATCCCTCTAGACACAATCATACTAACATGCGCCATATTTTATCACTTTTGAAAGAGAGAGGGTTGAAGTGGACTGTTATTTATTTTGTTGTTGTTGTTGTTGTTGTTGTTGTTGTTGTTGTTGTTGTTGTTGTTGTTGTTGTTGTTGTTGTTGTTGTTGTTGTTGTTGTTGTTGTTGTTGTTGGATATGTATAATGATTAAATTCCCTTAATCCGATTCTAATGACCGATCCGTATGACTTCTATCAATAGAGAAGGGAAAAAAATAATGTGGGTGGATGGGGGGTGGTGCAAAAAAAAAAAAAGAAAAGAAAAAAAAACGAAGAAAAACAACCAAATTTTTTTTTTTTAAGTCCCAACAAAAACAAATGAAGTAAAAGGAGAAACAATATTAAGAATAAGGATGTAACTAACAAACACATTCTTCCCCCCCCCAATATTAACACTGTGACTTTTTTCTCTTCTGTGTCTGTGTACGTACGCGCATGTCTGTGTGTATGTGCCCAGGAGCGTGGAGAGCCCCAGCCAGAGTGTGGAGGGCGTGAACAGCCACCAGGAGGCGCTGCAAGCCCTGCACGAGGCCGACTCGGACTTTGAGGTGGAGCCCGAGCTGCCCCCACTGCAGGCCGTGCTCGGCGAGGACGTTCTGCGCAAGCTCAAGCCCAAGGAGAAGAAGCGCCAGGAGGTCATCAACGGTACGGCCTGATGCCCATACGTGTACCGATGTATTGGGCGGCGTTGCTCCGGTTGTGTAGCGTCGTGATGTTTACGTAGTGGTGTAGTTCACAGTTCGACCAAAAGAATACTGACCAATCTTAAGAATATAAAAAAAATTCTCAATGCATCTCTTTTATAG
>RQTK01000527.1:218377-235477 GCA_003991915.1 Elysia chlorotica
CTCACTCACTAACCCACTCATCCTCTCACTCACCTACTCACCCACTCACTAACCCACCCATCTCTCTCTGTGTGTTGCCAGAACCTGGATCTGTCCCAGCACAAGCTGATTTTCGACGGGCCCTTGACCTGGAAGCTCCGCGGCCACCGTACCGTAGACCTACACCTGCTCCTGTTTGACGACATGCTGGTCCTGCTGCAGAAACAGGACGACAGGTAACACGCTGGGATGGGCTCACGGTGCACGGCGCGAAAAAAATAAAATTTGATAATACAGTGGAATCTGCCAAATTCAGTCCCTGTGATTTTTCATGCTATGCTTATGACATTGCATTATTTTTATGTTGTTTTATTTATTTTTTTTTTTTTAAGTTCATATCTTTGGAACAAAAACGGTTGAATAAAATTTTTTAGAGATGTGAAAACTTGAGCTTTTTATAATTCAAGTGGAATGAATACACTCACCGCTTATATTATTTATGCAATGTGACTCCACTCCTCTTTTAGGACAAACCCTGTTTAAAATATAAACTATGACTTTATTTAAACTTTTTCCAATGCACCAATTCCTTTTTAACTTCTCAGTAACTGCTCGATATAAATTTGCGATAAAATACATTTTTAAGCTGTCCTGAAGAGGTTTATCTTAATCGGATTGCACCGTACTTAATTACTTTATTAACTCTTTAAACTAGAGCGGTCGCACAGACTGCGGTCGGTAAAATAACAAAATATGACGGAAAACGAAAAAAGTACCTTATTTACATTTACAGACCTATCTTAAACCCTACGTCAAAACATGGAATGCGCATGAGGGCTTAAAGAGTTAAGGGATATTTTGCTTGGCTATAGTATTGTACTACCAGTTATATACAATTCACTTGGAGAACACCATCGACATTCCTCAACACTACACACACAATCACATTCATAATGGATGTCTTAGGAGTCTTTAGAATAATTATAAACCTTGTATCTAATTTGTTCTAGTTCTCAAGAAAGAATCTTCATTAGAAAAGTTTCAAAAAGTCACAATGCTGTTTTTTGGATGCATCTTGTATGCATGTTTGGGAAAAAGTCACAATGCTGTTTTTTGGATGCATCTTGTATGCATGTTTGGGTCAGGTTCATTTAAAACTTTCTAAACAAACATTTTTGAACTTTGTGTTGAATATAACTTTCAAGACATCCGTCATACTTGTGAACATTTTTTCAATTGATTAATATAGATCATTACCAAAAAGATGTAATAGTTGCTAAAATACTCTGTGAGTTGCAGTTACGAGTATCCTGTGGTGGCTTCAATCAATCAACCAATCAATATATCAGTGAACCACTCAATCACTCGATAAATCAATCAATCAATCATTCAAACAATTAATCAGTCAATAAATCAATCAATCAATCATTCAATCAGTCAATCAATCAATGAACCAGTCGATCAATCAATTATTCAATTAATCAGTCAATCATAGAACCAGTCAGTTAATCAATCAAACAATCAATCAATCATTCAAACAACCAATCAATCAATCAATCAACCAGTCAATCAATCAACCTCTCACTCAATGAACTAACCAACACGTTTCCTACGGCCAGGTATGTGCTCAAATTCCAGAGCACCAACGCCCAGATAACCCGAGACGAGCACAAGTACTCACACGGACCCGTCCTGCGCCTCAAGAACGTCCTGGCAAGAAACCTGGCTACAGGTGAGTGGGTTCCCCGCCAAGCTTGAGGTTCAAGAGAAATACTCAGAACTCAAGGGAGTTACAGTGAATTTGTCATCAATGCTTATAAAATTGCACCATTTTCAGTTTTTTTTTTTTTCTCTTAAAAAAATTCATTTCTCTCGAATAAAAATTTGACTTGTATATATTTGAAAACTTGAGATTTTTATCTTTCAAAAAAATATCTACACTCACCGCCTATATGTATAAAAATATCAAGGTATATATATATATATATATGCTCATACACTCACTCACACTCTCTCTCTCTCACTCTCTCTCTGTCTCTCTCTCTCTCTCTCTCTCTCTCTCTCTCTCTCTCTCATCTCTCTCTCTCTATATAAAAATTTGACTGCTACTTAATTCAAAACTTGAGGTTTTTAACTTTCAAATAAATATCTACACTCACCGCGTATATGTACACGGTATGACCCTGTTCAGTCAATTTGCTTTTGATGCCTTGATGACTCTGTAAATTTTACTGTTTAAAGAAAAAAAAAAAAACGAAAAGAAAACAAAAACAAACCCATCGTTTTTATATCAATTTTCTATAATATCAAGCCCCATCAAAATTTTTTCATGTCAAGACAACAAATAGTATTATTGTCTATTGTGGTGAAAATTCATATTCACTCTGTCTCTCTGTATGTACCATTTTTGGGGTACTTTACTGATTAAAATTTGCAGATTGTAATTAATTTTTTAAATTTTCTATCTTCTTAAATTTACTATTCGCAGACAAGAAGTTTGGTAATTTACTGCTTAAAACTTGTAGCTTGTGCATTATTTATAAAATTTCTATCTTCTTAAACTTACTATTCGCAGACAAGAAGTTTGGTAATTAACTGCTTAAAACTTGTAGCTTGTGCATTATTTATAAAATTTCTATTTCTTAAATGTACAATTCACAGACAAGAAGTTTGGTAATTTACAGCTTAAAATTTGTAGCCACTAAGTAATTTTTATGTCTATTTTTTTTAAACTTACTATTCTCAGACAAGAAGTCTTTCTTCGTGGTGAACATGACGGACGTCGGCGCCCAGATGTATGAGTTCACGGCCGCCACCTCAGAGCTGAGAATCAAGTGCGTGTCTCGTGATAGTGAAGTGATATGGTCACCTTATCCGTGATAGTGAAGTGATATGGTCACCTTATCCGTGATAGGGAAGTGATATGGTCACCTTATCCGTGATAGGGAAGTGATATGGTCACCTTATCCGTGATAGGGAAGTGATATGGTCACTTTATCCATGATAGGGAACTGTTTTATTTTTAAAATTTGGGATAAGATTTTGCCAAAAGAAGAACTGGTGATAGTGAAGTGATATGGTCACCTTATCCATGATAGTGAAGTGATATGGTCACCTCAGTCGTAATAGGGAACTGTTTTATTTTTAAAATTTGGGATAAGATTTTGCCAAAAGAAGAACTGGTGATAGTGAAGTGATATGGTCACCCCAGCCGTGATAGGGAACTGTTTTATTTTTAAAATTTGGGATAAGATTTTGCCATAAGAACTGGTGATAGTGAAGTAATATGGTCACTTTAGTCGTGATAGGGAACTGTTTTATTTTTAAAATTTGGGATAAGATTTCGTCCAAAGAAGAACTCGTGATAGTGAGGTGATATGGTCACCTTATCCGTGATAGGGAACTGTTTTATTTATAAAATTTGGGATACGATTTTGCCAAAAAAAGAACTCGTGATAGTGAAGTGATAGGGTCACCTTATCCATGATAGGGAACTGTTTCATTTTTTAAAATTGGGATAAGATTTTGCCAAAAGAAGAACTCGTGATAGTGAAGTGATATGGTCACCTTATCCATGATATTGATAGGGAACAGTTTTATTTTTAAAATTTGGGATAAGATTTTGCCAAGAGAAGAACTGGTGATAGTGAAGTGATATGGTCACTTCAGTCATGATAGGGGCTGTCTCATTTTTAAAATTTGGGATAAGATTTCGTCAAAAGAAGAACTCGTGATAGTGAAGTGATATGGTCACTCTATCCGTGATAGGGAACTGTTTCATTTTTTAAATTTGGGATAAGATTTTGCCAAAAGAAGAACTTGTGATAGTGAAGTGATATGGTCACCTTATCCATGACAGGGAACTGTTTTATTTTTAAGATTTGGGATAAGATTTCGCCAAAAGAAGAACTGGTGATAGTAAAGTGATACGGTTACGTTTTAGCCGTGATAGGGAACTGTTTTTTTTTTAAATTTGGGATACGATTTTGCCAAAAGAAGAACTGGTGATAGTGAAGTGATATGGTCACCTTATCCATGATAGGGAATTATCTCATTTTAAAGATTTGGAATAATATTTCACCAAAAGAACTTGCATTCCTAATAATATAACCAATCTCTAGGATTTTTAGATGAGACAATGGAGGGGGGCGCGGTGGCCCAGGGGTAGAACATCGGCTTGCGACGCAAAAGGTCCCGAGTTTGAATCCTGGCTGTTGCAATCCCTACTGGTTGGGTCGGTGTCAGTATAATGTGACCGGCTGAGACAGGAGTCATGGTATCCCCACCCTGTCTCGTGTGTGGCAGCACATAAGATTGTCAGACGTCCGTCTTGGGGCCCGTCCACGATATAGCCTATAAGTTGCTGATGTTGGATGTTAAAACCCAACCAACCAAGATGAGACAATGGATGTTAAATAATAATAGTAATAATAGTTTTAGTAATAATAATAATAATAATAATAATAATAATAATAATAATAATAATAATAATACCACATATAATAAAAATAATAATAATAATAATAATAATAATAATAATAATAGTACTGATAATAATAATAATAATTTTACATCACTAAGACCTTTAGTAAGCTCATGGAATTTCACATAGAAATGTACATAATTGTATCAAAATTATTCCTATTATTTTTTATTATTATTAATAACAATACCATTATCCCCTCCTCCCCCCAACCCCAGATGGTGTAAACTGATCAACGACAAGGTGGAGGACGCAAAGCGCCAGGGCTTAGGAGGAGGGATGGGAGGCGGCCCCGGGGGTCCAGCGATGCGGTCCCAGTCTTTGAACCAGGCACCCAAGCCTGAGAAGATAGAGCTGGAGAGGAGCAAGACCACCAGGATATCGCGCAAGTATGTCCGCGTCTCTCTCTCTCTGTTTGTCTGTCTCTCTCTCTCTCTCTCTGTCCTGTCTCTCTTTCTCTGTCTCTCTCTCTCTCTCTCTCTCTGTCTCTGTCTGTCTCTCTCTCTCTCTCAATCTTTATCTATCTATCTACTTACCTACCTACCTATCTATCTACCTACCTACCTATCTATCTACCTACCTAGCTATCTTATCTCTCTCTTTCTCTCCCTCCCTCACTCACTCACTCTCTCATCCCCCCCAGGACCCGAAGCGTGCGTAACCCGAACGCGGGCTCGCCCGGCGACTCCCCCGACCAGTCCCCTTCCCCGAAGGGCGCGGACGACCAGGTTGACGGGCTTCGACGGACCATAGGCGGCGTCGAGGATGGGGATGACAAGGACGGAGACGACGACGGAGTCTCGGAACTCATCCAGCCCGAGGAGGTCATGGTGGATTCGGCCGTCGTGGTGGAGGCGCAGCCAGTCTGCTCCCCGCTGGGTGAGTACGCAACACAACCTGGCTAGACTCTGTCTCTCTCTCTCTCTCTCTATTTCTCTCTCTCTCTCTGTCTCGCCCTCTCTCTCTCTCTCTCTCTCTCTCTCTCTCTCTCTGTGGTAGTCTCAGCTGCGTGCTGGCTCTGTCATATGTTCATATGTCCATATTCACATACAGACATACACATGAGCATACATACATGCATACATACATACATTCACACATACATGGATGGATACATACATACATACATGATACATACATACATACACACATACATACATGGATGGATACATACATACATACATACACACATACATGGATGGATACATACATACATACATACATACATTCACACATACATGGATGGATACATACATCCATACATGAACTCATCAATACATACAGGTGCTCATCCATACATACGTACATATACATGTACGTACATACACACATGTATACATACTTTATACGTACACTCATACATACTTTATACATACATACATACATACATACACACACACATACATACATACATACATACATACATACATACATACATACATACATACATACATACATACATACATACAATACAATACAATACAACACAACACAACACAACACAACACAACACAACACAACACAACAACACAACACAATACAACACAACACAACACAACACAACACAACACAATACAATATATAAAGCATTCTTTGTGTTGTCTCTCTTTTGACAATGGTATAGGTACGGTAATCTTGCGTCCCTTGAGAGTGACATAGGTGTGGTAGTCCATGAGCCAATTAGCAAATTTTCTCCTCATTTCTCTCTTGGCTGTCTCGTAGAAACCTATCTCTCTACAGTTGTCTCTTGAGACAAATAACACACATCTTATTTCTTTCTATGTAAAAATCACCTTTTCTCTTGTGGGTAGTGGTTTCTCTCAAAAGCCTGTCTTGTATTTAAAAACTTCAAATTTTATTTTTTTTCCTAGTACCGTTTTGATGATAGATAATCATATACTCTTTGAAGTAACAAAGGTGAACAAAAAAAAACTTGTGGAAAATTTAACCATGATCTAAAAACTTTAAGGGAAGCTATTTTTATTATAATATATTATTTTTTAAATCTTTTTTTTTGTTTGTTTGTTTTGATTTAAGCCCTTGCTTTACTTATGCTTCAAATGTACATATATATATACATAATTATACATACCATATTAACAGTTTTCGTTTTATGGCTGCTAATTCTATTTATTTAATAATTTATATATTGAATACATCTTTTTTTATTTTTTTTATTATAATTTTGGTTAAAATAATCATGCATTGGTTGGCAGTTTTGCACTTTTTAAGTCAGGAGAAATCTGCTAGCTATCTATTGTTGTTGTTGTTGTCGTGGTGCTTGTGAAGTACATAGTAGTAATTGAACATTATGATTACTACAAGTACAAGTCAGCACTGTCCTTATTCCCTCTACCACTCGGACATTCTTCAGATGTCTCAGTATTCTCTCAGCCAATCACGTGTCTCGGACTGTTTTTTTTTTTTCCCTTCCTTTTTTTTTCTTTTTTCTTTTTTTGTTTGATTTGTTTTGTTTTGGTTGTTTTGTTTTGTGTGCTAAAAATATTTCCTAGCAGGATTCCATTTAGTTTAAATTTAAAGTAAAACGTAAACTGGAAGTAATTATCTTTTCAAAAGTAGAATTTTTGAAAATTACCTTATGTTTTTTTGTTCACTACTTTTTTTGTAGTTTCTTTTCTATTTATCTTATATATCTTGTTTTTCTGTGTAGCATTTATTTTTTTCCTTTAAATTTCCTTTATTTTTTTTTGTTTCAATAGTAAAACAAATTGCACAGAGGCACCTTTTTTTATTTTACTATTTATTTTTTTCTCTCTCTGGTTTTTTTTTTTCTCCCTGTCTTTTAGATTTTCTTTTTTTTTTTTTTTTATTTCTAGAGGTCTGAAAATTTTGTTTTCTTTAGATTGTTCTTGTTAAAATCTATTCATCTATCCATATAACAGTCGAAGACAAAAAAATGGATTCGCTCCCCTCTCCCTTTGATCTCTGTCTTTATCCGTGACCTTCGCAAATCTATCTTCTTCTTTCTCTCCCTTACAACCTTAGCCTTCCTCCCTTCTTCCCTTCCTCGCTCTCTCAGTTTTAATATTCAATCAAAAAACACACAGAACAGAAGAGAACAGAACTCCATTTTTCCGTATAATACTACAGGTAAAAATTCTAACATCTTCATAAAGAAAGTTCTTTCAAGCCAGGGGATTTTCATTCCTAAAGAATACTTTACTTGTTAGTCTAGTAATTGATTCAATAAGTTTGCTATCAATCAATCTATCTATCTACCAATCTATCTATTAATCGTGTGAAAAACGTCTCTAATCAATATCAGTCTAGTAGATATGTAGAGATTCAGAATGATATAACAGTTTGTGTCAGTCAACCAATCAATCAATCAAGCAAGCAACCAATCTATCTATTAATCGTGTGAAAAACGTCTCTAATCAATATCAGTCCAGTAGATATGTAAAGATGCATAATGATATAACAGTTTGGTTCTTTTTTTATTTATTGTTTGTTTTGTTTTGTTTCCTACAATCCCCAACTAATTTGTTGCCTCCTCCCCCCTTTACCCGTGTTTGTTGAGGCTGTCTTTTGTTTGCTGTGTGTCTATAACTCTGTATATTTCAACCTGGACAATGTTTATTTGCAACATGAAAACTGTGATTATAATAGTTTTGTTGATACTATATCTGTATTCATAACAGCGATGTAAATAATCCTAGTCCTGTCATTTTTTGAAAAGCTAGTTGTGCATTCCATGCATTATTATTTTGTGAACTATAATATATTTGCTTTAGCCATCTTGTTTGTCTGTGTATGTGTATGCGTATGTGTTTGTATGGTAATAACAACGGGTAATTTTAATAATTCAGGGTAATAATTATGTGTTTCATGAAATACACTACTAATTGTCGTGGTTTCGATTGAAGAGTTACTCACAGTGCTGTTCTCTACAACAGATAAAGGATAAATACTACAGTGTATTATGTTTTGTTTCGTGTGGTCGTCATCATTAATTTTATAATTTTTTCATTGTCCCCATCATCATGTCCTTATTATTATGCTGCTCTATATTGATGTTGTCACCCTCAGCATCATTATCATCATCATCATCATCATCATCATCATCATCATCATCATCATCATCATCATCATCATCATCATCATCAATATGACTACAACATCGACCTTTATCATCTACCCCATTGTCATAATATTATTACAACCCTGGCTGCCTTGAAGAACTTAATAATATGTGACATTTTTTTCTTAGTCGTCTATCCCTATCTTCTTCTCCATATTGTCCACATATATGGGACCTTCAGTCTTTTAAACTCCTAGGGGTTCACATCATAAGCTAGAATCTGTTTAGTTTTTAGAAACGATGAATAGACTAGTGTTTGGATAACAACGGTCAAATTCAGGACATGAGACATGAACTCGTAATTCGAGAAGAACGGAAAGAAGGAAGTAAAAAAAAAAAGAGAATAACAGTATAAAGAAATGGATAACGCGATCAATATCAGGCCATTATACCTATAGTCATAATATGAGAAGAATGGGAAGAAGGAAATAAGAAAAAGAGAACAACAGTACAAATAAAAGAAGAACACTGTTGTTTGTTGCTCATGCAATTTGAATTTCTAGTGAGCAGAATTAGAAAGAGCGCAAACTGGCCAGTATGTGAAATTGTCTTGGAGCACGTTCACAATATATACATGTATATAGTCTTTCTGCTGAAGTTGAATGTTAAGAAACTAACTCAATTTATTAAATTGAGTAAAAACAAGTAACAAAAAAAAGCAGCAACAACAACAACAAAAAACCCACAACAAAACGCTGGGTTATTCGTGTGTACCATACATTAAATTTTACTCAAGGCACTGAGCAAAGAAAAGATTGGTCAATCATTTGATTTGTTGCAGATTAAGTTTTTGATTGAATGAGCAGAGCTAGAGTAAATTATGTCCATTGATTGTAATTGCTACGCCCAATACACGCTACACGCTACTCGCTAGCACTAAGATAAGCACCTGCAGGCGAGCATGCTATGGGTTAATGCAGGATGGTGTGCCGTTTCAGTTGGTCTTGTGGTTTGATCCCGTCTGGATAGGGGTTCTTCCCTACATTTCCCCCCACACTCCCTCATTCCCCCCACACTACATCATTTCCCACTCACCTGCTTTGATATCTCACCACCAAACCTCCCTGAGCACTAATCATGGTTTACCCTGGGGGATGAGGGCTACAGCACATTCTACACCTTCCCATTTCCCTCACAGCGCTCTCTCTCTCTCTCTCTCTCTCTCTCTCTCTTCTCTCTCTCTCCCTCTCTCTCTCTCTCTCTCTCTCTTTCTCTCTCTCTCTCTCTCTATCTCTCTCTCTCTCTCTCTCTCCCCCCCTCTCTCTCTCCCCCCTCTCTCCCTCTCCCCCCTATCTCCCTCTCTCGCTCTCTGTCAATCTTTTCAGCTTAGTTCTAACTTCTACGCAAAAGGTCCATGGTTCGAGCCGTGGCAATTTATTCCCCTGCTGGTTGGGTCGGTGTCAGTTTTATCTCTCAGACTAAGACAGGAGTCATGGTATCCTCGCCCTGCCTCGTGTGTGGCAGCATATAAAATTGCCAGACATCAGTCTTGGAGTCCGTCCACAATATAGCCTGATGTTGGACGTTAAACCAACTCCACTTTTTCACTCAATGACATGTAAGAATTAGGAGAAACGTAGCAATATAACAGTGTCGCCTATCTGGTTGAGCCTGATAGAGAGTTGAGGGTAGCTTGCGTGAGATTGGGGGTTCAATTCTGCCATCTTATACAGCCACAAGAGCCATGAAGAAATAAAGAATACCAGATTCCACAGCATACATATGGGGATTTATATATATATCGACAATATCTGCTTTCAATAACCCGCTTTCTTCCTTCACGTCTTCAGGCTAGGTTTCCTCCTTAATGTACTCCCCCCTTCCTTCCTTCCACACTTCCTCTTTACTTTATATATCCTCAATCTTTCATTTTATGCTCATCCTAATTTATGTACTCCCCCTCATTCCTCTCTCCCTTCCTTCCTTCCTTCCATACTGCCTCTTTACTTTATATATCCCCATTCTTTCATTTTATGCCCCCACCCCTCATACACTACACAAAATTATGTTCTCCTCTCTCACCTCTACCAAAGTACTCTTTCTTGGTAGTACCGACTCCCATGTCCCCTCGTTTCTCTCTGTAAACATCTGGTTTTTTTTAAAACTTTTATTTAGATTGATTTAATTATCTTTTTTTTTTCTCTCTTTAAAACCATTAGTGTTGCGTATATGTATGTATCTGTGTGTTTGTTGATGTGGTCATTGTTATCCTTGCAGGTTCCATCCTGATTCTGAGATTTTGTTTTGCATTTGTCTTGAATCCTTGTCGTGAATTCTTCATTTCAGCCAGGGAAGAGAATAATCAATATATGCAGAGGTCCTCTGTTTCATCGAGCACACATCAAACCAGCATTTTCAACGACAACTAATGTCTTTTGTTTTGAATCTCGTTCTCCGTATGTCTGTCTGTATGTTTCAACTGGGAATATACTTATCTCGTTTTTAGATTCGTTTTGTTGTTGTTGTTAAGTTGTGTTTTCTCTGAGGGAGAGAACTGTGTGTACTCACTACTGTGTATAGGTGCCGCTGTCGTCTTCCATGTTACAGAGCTACCAACCTCCTGCCAAAAATAAACAACAACCCCAAAGCTAGCGTATTTCTTTGTGTGTTATTGTATGCAGTCATATTTGGCTAAAGTGGATAGTCAGACAGTTTTTGGCGTCTAGTTGGGTTGGCAGGTCTGGTGTGTGTGTGTGTGTGTGTGTATGTTACCATGATTGTGTAGCCCACACAATTACAATAAACTGGTGGCGTTGAATCCTGTTCTGTTGTTATTACGCCCTCTGTGTATATTCCACCACACTCCTCCCCTCCTTTTTTTTTCTCCTCCTCAGTATCCTAACCTTTCGCGACTACATACATGATACAACCATTTTGTTGTTGTTGAAATTACCCTAACTGTCCACCACTACCTACAACCATTTGTTGAAATATCTTAACTATCGACCACTACATACAACCATTTGTTGATGAAATGATCCTAACCGTCCACCACTGTGTAACATACAACCACCCAGAGTTGCTGCGGCAAAACTCGGAGCGCATTGCATCTGCCCTGCAAGACCAAGAACGCCTCGTTTCCGAAGTGCTAAGGGTGTCAGGGGGACAAACTCTTGATATGCCTCAGGTTGGTTACGGCCCTTGGCAGTGGTTTATGTTAATAT
Source organism: Elysia chlorotica (assembly GCA_003991915.1). Taxonomy (NCBI): domain Eukaryota; kingdom Metazoa; phylum Mollusca; class Gastropoda; family Plakobranchidae; genus Elysia; species Elysia chlorotica. The sequence goes on from RQTK01000527.1 coordinate 230,106, forward strand.
TTTGTCTATGGGTGCACCCCCCTTTCAACTTTGATTCGTAGATTTATTTGCTCAAAAGAAAGATGGTTATTAATTAATAACTTATAAATTTCGTGTATGGAGATTACGATAGGCTCAAGTATCTCAGGAAATAAAGTAACTTCTAAATGCCACATTAGAGTTTGGCAATTTTGACCCAATTAAGGTAGCCATGGGCATATTTCTTGTTGAGCCCGGGAAACACAGGTGGGAGATGCAGGGGAAACAAAAACTAGATGATTCTAGAAATGGTACCGGAGTAGGATGAAAAAAAAAAAGTTGGTTAAACCTAGCGAATGTAGTGTGGATAAGTAGAACCTAAGAAATATGATTTGGGCAGCTATGAAGATTTGAGAATTTAAAGTGGTACCCTTTAGTAGTCGTTAACTCTTTATCTGTCCGAGCCCCCTCCTTGTATATACCTCCCTCCCTCCGTCCCTCCCTTAAACTTGTGGTGAACTTTCTACCGTTTGCCAGTCCGGGGAAGGAGAGAAGAGTAGAGTGCGAGAGAGAGGGCAGAGGAAGTGGGTCAGGCGGAAAGACAGCGATACGGACCTGGGCCGAGGAAATTTCCAGCCGGGACAGGAAGTAGAGGGCGCTGTGGAGGATATCGCCGAGGAAGACCAGGAGGAGCTGCTGGAGGAAGACGACGATGTGAAGGAGGCTGACGAAGAAGATGGTGGCGATTTGGAAGACGAGGAGGAGGACGAGTCGCCCGAAGTTCTCGTGGCCAAGGCGCTGAGGTTCAACTCTCGCGTGCTGCAGATTATCACTGTAGAGTCGCTGGCGCCGCTGACGACCCTGACGCCATCGTTATCGTCATCACCATCATCAGCAATGTCCACCACTACCTACAACCATTTGTTGAAATATCTTAACTATCGACCACTACATACAACCATTTTGTTGTTGAACTTATCCTAACTGTCCACCACTGTGTAACATACAACCACCCAGAGTTGCTGCGGCAAAACTCGGAGCGCATTGCATCGGCCCTGCAAGACCAAGAACGCCTCGTTTCCGAAGTGCTAAGGGTGTCAGGGGGACAAACTCTTGATATGCCTCAGGTTGGTTACGGCCCTTGGCGTTGGTTATATACTATTTTGTCTATGGGTTCACCCCCCTTTCAACTTTGATACGTAAATTTATTTGCTATGGTGATCCCAAAAAAGAAAAATTATTATGAATAAACGAAGTGCTAAGGGTGTCAGGGGGACAAACTCTTGATATGCCTCAGGTTGGTTACGGCCCTTGGCGTTGGGTTATATTCATATTTTGTCTATGGGTTCACCCCCCTTTCAACTTTGATACGTACATTTATTTGCTATGGTGATCCCAAAAAAGAAAAATTATTATGAATAAACGAAGTGCTAAGGGTGTCAGGGGGACAAACTCTTGATATGCCTCAGGTTGGTTACGGCCCTTGGCGTTGGGTTATATTCATATTTTGTCTATGGGTTCACCCCCCTTTCAACTTTGGTTCGTACATTTATTTGCTAAGTTGAACTCAACAGAAAAATCATTATGGATTGATAAGTTATGAATTTGAATTCTGTATGAAGATTTACTGATTAGGATAGGTGCAAGTATCATGAAATAAAAGTAACTTCTAAATGCCACATTAGAGTTAGGCAATTTTGACCCAATTAAATTAACCATGGACATATTTCTTGTTGAGGCCGGGAAACACAGGTGGGAGTTACAGAAAAAAACAAAAACTAGGTAGATGATTCTAGAAATGGTACCGAAGTAGGATGAAAAAAAATTGGTTAAACCTAGCGAATGTAGTGTGGATAAGTAGAACATAAGAAATATGATTTTGGCAACTCTGAAGAAAACCTACATGCAAAATATTTCAGAATATATAAAGTGGTACACTTTAGTATTCGTTAACTTTATCTATCTGTCCGAGTCCCCTCCTTGTATATACCTCCGTCCCTCCCTTAAACTTGTGGTGAACTTTCTACCGTTTGCCAGTCTGGGGAAGGAGAGAAGAATAGAGTGCGAGAGAGAGGGCAGAGGAAGTGGGTCAGGCGGAAAGACAGCGACACGGACCTTGACCGGGCAAATTTCCAGCCGGGACAGGGCCTGGTGGGACAGGAAGTAGAGGGCGCTGTGGAGGATATCGCTGAGGAAGACCAGGAGGAGCTTGAAGAAGACGACGATGTGAAGGAGGGTGACGAAGAAGATGGTGGCGATTTGGAAGAAGACGAAGACGACGAGTCGCCCGAAGTTCTCGTGGCCAAGGCGCTGAGGTTCAACTCTCGCGTGCTGCAGATTATCACTGTAGAGTCGCTGGCGCCGCTGACGACCCTGACGCCATCGTTATCGTCATCACCATCATCAGCATCATCCTCCTCAGCCCTACAGCAGCAGCAGCAGCAGCAGCAGCAGCAGCAGCAACAACAGTTTGCTGTCTGTGAAGAAATCTCCAGCCCAAGCACTTCCATAAGGCGGCTGTGTATGTGATTATTTTTTTCTTCTTCAAATTCTTCACAAAAAAGTTTCTTTATCCCCCCTGTTTTTCACTTTTAGTATTGGAATTATATATGTTTTTTTTCTTTCTTTCCTGTGTTGTTTGTAGTTTTGTTAGTTCACACAATAACTTTATGTGGTGTTTCACCGTGTGGTTGCAACGTTGGGTGTTTATTTTATTTTATTTTGTTGTTGTTGTTTTTTGGATCTCCTGATTTGGTTGGTGAGTTTTATTGTTGTTGTTTCTTTGTTGATGTCTATGACGGCACACACTCGTGACCCAGTTTATGATTGTATGTGCCACCACCATGCGGTACTCTGATGTGTGTGTTGTACACGTAGTGTGGCACTGTGTGTAGCTGTGTGTGTGTGTGTGGTTTTCATTGTGGCACTCACCTATGTAAGTGTACACAGCCACACGCGGCACTGTGTATGTAGTGTAGGATGTGGCACTAGATATGGTGATATGGTGTTATGGTGTTGTCATTCGTTCGTAGTGTACAGTGAGATGTGTGAGTCAGCCACATACGGCACTGTGTACGTAGTGTAGGATGTGGCACTATATATGGTGATATGGTGTTATGGTATTGTCACCAGACATTCGTTTTACCAGATGTTTTTCTTTGGTGTGATTTTCTGTGATTTTAAAAATAATACATTCGTTCATTATCACTAAGACTACCATAGCTCACTGTGTCTCTATGTGGCTTTTATGTGGCTTTCGTGTGGCAATGTTGGTTGTTGTGTGGCTGGCTACGCCACTCGCTTGCCTTTGGCTTTGCCTGTGGCTGAATACCCCGTGGGTGCCTTTGCCTCCTCTTTGTTTACTCTCTTTGTTGAGACTTTGTTTTTTGTTTTTATATCCTCCAAGTTCTTTAGAAGTTGCCCGTCGGTTTATCAATATATTATTCATATGAAATGAAATCACCAGCTCTCTTTGTCTTTGTTGAGGAATATAAGAGTTTGCCTCTTGTGACCGGCTGAGACAGGAGTCATGGTATCCTCGCCCTGTCTCGTGTGGGGCAGCACATAAATTTGTCAGACGTCAGTCTTGGGGCTTGTCCATAATATAGCTTATTTAGTGATGATGTTGGACGTCATACCAACTAAACTGTCCTTGCCTTTTGTGTTGTCTTAGATACGCGCGAGCCATTTTGGCTGTTTACAGTGGATCTGAGGGAAATGACCATACAACCCTGCTGTTTTTTGTGTGGTGATAATTCTGATTCTTTGTCTTTCCATTCTTCTTGGTTCTTTAGTTTATTAGTTGCCCATCTGTCACCCTGGGCAGAATTTATGTCTGCTCGTTTTGAACATTGTGTTTTATTGATTCTTTGCATGCTGTTCTTTACTACTACATTTAGTTGTTGTATTAGCAAGTTCATCTGTATATCTCTATCTCCTCTTGTCTCTGTCTGTCTGTTCGTCTCTCTCTCTCTCTCTCTCTCTCTCTCTCTCTCTCTCTCTCTCTCTCTCTCTCTCTCTCTCTCTCTCTCTCTCTCTCTCTCTCTCTCTCTCCTGGATATCTACCTATCTTTTATATATCTACCTATCTACCTACCTATCTGCCCATCTACTTATCTACCAAACCTACCAACCTATCTACCTACCTACTTACCCAGCTATCTACCTATCCCTCTATCTCCTATCACCCAACACCACTCTTTCTCCTCGTCTAACTTCTCACTAACCCTGTGGTGTGTGGTATTTGACGCTCTGACTCTTTTGGCCTTACCGTCTCCCACTTTGCTTATGCAGTGCATGTGTCAACCCCCCAACGCTTAGTAAAAGGTCCTCTGTGTAGCGTATAGAGTAGAGCATGCATAGTCTAACAACGTAGATTTCTAGACTGTAGCCTTCCTCTACCTATAACTTCTAACCATAGCTTCATTATTTTTAATCTATATACACGTATTTGTATTCAAATCTTATGTAAACGCTTTGTGGGATTTTTTAAAATTTTTTTTGCTTGCTTTTTGTGCTTTTTTATGTGTTGTGGATATTTTGTATTGGTTATACTTGCTGCATCATAATAAGTATAGTATGTAAGGTTTTAAAGAAATTAAAAGTAAAAAAAAACGTCTTTCTTACTTAGCAAGTGCATGTTTTATTTCTCTCTTTTATCTACTTTTCTCTCCGACATTTCGACAACATAGCCTATAAAGTGCTGATGTTGGACGTTAAACCAAACCGCCATTTCGAATACATGTAGTCTCTCTCTCTCTCTCTCTCTCTCTCTCCCTCTCTCTCTCTCTCCCCCCTCTCTCTCGCCCTTCTAATCCCTCTCCCATCTCTCTCATACTCTTTTCCAAGTGTTGGAATCGTTCATTGAACTGCACAGACAGTTATGCAAGTGTCAGCGCCTCTACCTGGTAGAAATACTAGGACTTGAGGCTACGGTAACCTGAAGAGGAAGGGTACGGTGTAAACACAGAATATTAAGATATAGCATAATTATGTTACTTGTATTTTGCGGTTTTTATGTACTGGTTTAGCTCTAGCTGCCATCAAGAGGGGAGTATGGAGGCAGAGATGGAACAGGTGCAAGTGATAGAAAATTGGTCTCAGTTGCGAAGATCTTCGCTGAATTCTGCCATTTTAACATTATACCTATCAAAGCTCTAGACACCATCAAGACGGTACGTAAAACCAAGTCGGCTACAACTACCATCAAGGTTGCTGCAGCTTCTAGTTCTAGCGACATAGCATATACGCATTAATCTGTAGCTGAAATTTCGATTAAGAAGAAAGATGAGTCATTTCAACTTTTCCCCTGGCTAAAATCATCACATTGTACCAATGGAATAACTAAAACCAACGCCTCTCTTCTTTCCCCCTTTAATTTTGAAGTTGTGTCTGATGTTTTAATGGGTACTTTC
>RQTK01000527.1:237810-255060 GCA_003991915.1 Elysia chlorotica
AGAAAACCCCCCACACCACCCCCCCCCCCCCCCCCCCCTGCTTTGAATGACTGGCCTGGCATGTGTAGAAAAGTTTGTCAAGAACCTGTGTTTGTCGTATTTTCAGATGTTACAGTTGAAGCTGCATACTGTTTCGATTGATGGCCTGGTTAAAACCAGCTGGGTTTAGCGTTTTTGCTTTTCTCTCCTGTTTGCTCTAATATTTTCATGGCAAGTCTATGAAGAATCCATTATTTTATAGCCGATTGATTTTTGGAAGGTTAGGAAAGACATGAAAGACTTTTTTTTCCTGCAAGTCAAGCAGGTATTGGGCTGTTAGTAAAATGTGGTAGCTATTGACTTCTCGTAAGTCTTCTTTGTAGTATATTTTTACGACATATTGTAAGGCGATATACTTGCAATCCTTTGTGCATAAGTTCATAGTGAGGGCAGTTGCAGTGGAGTTAGGCTATCCCACTAAGCTTGTTATCTTCCCCCTCCATTTTTTTTTCCTCACAAAAATTTATGTTGTCTTGGGTCACAAGTGTGCTGCTTTTGTTTCATGTTTTGTCTGAAATCTGTTGTATATAGTAGAAGTTTCGTCTCCCCTGTTTGTGTGTTTTTATTTTTGCACTGCTTTTTTTTTCTTTTTAATCCAATTCACATTTTTATTTTACTTTCTATTGTTTGAGCACATTTACTTAACCATTAAAAAAATATTTTTTTTTTACAGAACATTACTATTATTTGTACTAAGTAGTTATAGATTGTGAGAACCCCTTTGTTATTTAAGTAAACCTCAGTGCATTCTATAGAGTGTGAGAAATCCTTGTGTTATTTAAGTAAATCTCAGTGCATTCTGACTACATCTTCCTAAAGTGTGGTGAAAATACTTATTTATTACACCCTTTAAGGTTTCGTGTACTGTTTTGACACAAAAATAAGTTTTCATAATGACATTTCATGGATTGCTCTTATGAACATATTAATCTACAGCATACATTTGTTCCCATATCAAATAGGTCTGAATAGTATTCATTATGTCTCTGTAAGAAACTAACTGCATGTTGCTGTGGGTACCCTGTAGCCTGATCATCTGGTTGTAGTGGCATTGCATGGTGTAGCTGTCTACCCCCCCCCCCCCCCTGCTTTGAATGACTGGCCTGGCATGTGTAGAAAAGTTTGTCAAGAACCTGTGTTTGTCGTATTTTCAGATGTTACAGTTGAAGCTGCATACTGTTTCGATTGATGGCCTGGTTAAAACCAGCTGGGTTTAGCGTTTTTGCTTTTCTCTCCTGTTTGCTCTAATATTTTCATGGCAAGTCTATGAAGAATCCATTATTTTATAGCCGAATGATTTTTGGAAGGTTAGGAAAGACATGAAAGACTTTTTTTCCTGCAAGTCAAGCAGGTATTGGGCTGTTAGTAAAATGTGGTAGCTATTGACTTCTCGTAAGTCTTCTTTGTAGTATATTTTTATGACATATTGTAAGGCGATTATATTTGCAGTCCACTTTGCACAAGTACATAGTGAGGGCAGTTGCAGTGGAGTTAGGTTATCCCACTAAGGTTCTTTCACTGACAATCAAAACATTTCCACCCCCACTTGTTAACAGTTTGACTTTATATCAATGAAAGAAAGTTGAAGAAAACTAAAATAAAATCTTGGACTAGTTTGTTAAAGGGTAGTAAGTGCCACAAAAGTTTTAAAGACTTCATTTAACTGCAGTTTTGTTGTTGTTGTTGTTTTACCTTGTATATTTTCCGGAGTATTCACATAAAAATACAGTATCAGTGTTTTCTTCGGCATCAGTCTGTCACAGTGGGGTTTTGCCTCTAGATCCTGATGATGGCAAGGGCACCATTCTCTGTGTCAGTGTTTTCTTTGTGTGATTTTTTTGTCTCGCCTACAGTTTTAAGGCTTCAACTTAGTTTTTCTTCTTTTTTGTATCGCCTACAGTTTTAAGGCTTCAACTTAATTTTTCTTCTTTTTTGTCTCGCCTACAGTTTTAAGGCTTCAACTTAGTTTTTCTTCTTTTTTGTATCGCCTACAGTTTTAAGGCTTCAATTGAATTTCTTCTCCTTTTCAAAAACCAAGTATTACATACTAGTTAGCCACATTTGACTATGTTGGAAATGTTTGACAGTGTTCACCCACATGCAGTGTCAGTTTATTATTCCTCAGTATTTTTCCACAGTAGAGCCTTACCTATGTCTGTAGATCCATATAGTTTTTTATGCTGAAATATCGTTCGGGGGAGAGTCCGAGACTTTCTTCCCCGTCCCTTTGTTTTTTCTTCCCCACAAAAAGTTGGTGTTGTCTTGGGTCACAAGTGTGCTGCTTTTAATACTATTCAGACTATTTGTTATGGGAACATAGTATGCTGTAGATTAATATATTCAGACCTATTTGTTATTGGAACATACGTATGCTGTAGATTAATATGTTCATAAGAGCAATCCATGAAATGCCACAATGAAAAATTATGGCCTCAATACAGTACACGAAATCTTGAAGTGAGTTAATAGGTATTTTCATTCAACTTTACGAAGATGTAGTCAGAATGCACTGAGGTTTACTTAAATAACAAAGGGGTTCTCAAACTCTACAAAATGCACTGGCATTTACATAAGTAAAACAGGGGTTCTCACACTCTCTATCTACTTAGTACAAATAATAGTAATAAGACTGTAAAAAATATTTTTTTAATGGTTAAGTAAATGTGCTCAAACAATAGAAAGTTAAAAAAAAAGTGAATTGGGTTAAAAAGAAGAAAAAAAGCAGTGCAAAAATAAAAACACACAAACAGGGGAGACGAAACTTCTACTATATACAACAGATTTCAGACAAAACATGAAACGTTGTTAATATAATTATTAGTAATTAACCCATACTTTTTTTTGTTTATTTATTGTTTTTTTGAAGCACATGAATTTTGCACATCTTTAACCGTATATGAATGATTCAGTAGCACCATTTAATGAAATCCTCGAAACCTAGTGTTGTGTAATTAACAAAAAGCATCTCCTATATTTTAAATTTGAAGTATTTTTTATTAGTATCTGACCCCGGCAAAAATGATAGTAGGAAAAATTTGAAATGTGGTTGTTGGGGTTTTTTTTTTACTTACTTAAAAACAATTTTTTTTTTTTTTTAAATTACCGTTAACCCCGCATTGACACGCTGTTTATATCCACTCGGTCTCGTTCAGCCACCCTGAGCCAGGGCTCTGCATCGGACGGTGAAGGCAGAAGCAGCGGCAGCAACAACAACATGACCATCAGCGGTACAACAACAACAACAGCAGCAGCATCAGCAGCAGCAGCAACGCTGGGCCAGGCACAGCAACAACTTCAGACGCAGCCTCTGAGCCCCGGCGCCCGAGCAGCACCCTTGCCCAGGGAGCAGCTCAAGAGCATGGCGGCGGAGATGAACACGATACTCACCAAGCTGATGGTGGGTGCTCTACCTCCTCCACCCTTCATTTCTGTCCATATGCAGTGGAAACCATTAACCTAAAAAACTGCACATTCATTCCTATCTATATACAGTGGAAACCATTTACCTAAAAAAACTGCACATTCATTCCTATCCATATACAGTGGAAACCATTTACCTAAAAAAAACTGCACATTCATTCCTATCCATATACAGTGGAAACCGTTAATCTAAAAAAACTGCACATACATTCCTATCCATATACAGTGGAAACCGTTAATCTAAAAAAACTGCACATTCATTCCTATCCATATACAGTTGAAACCGTTAATCTAAAAAAAACTGCACATTCATTTCTATCCATATACAGTGGAAACCGTTAACCTTAAAAAACTCCACATACATTCCTATCCATATAGAGTCGAAACTGTTAACCTTAAAAAACTGCACATTCATTTCTATCCATATACAGTGGAAACCGTTTACCTAAAAAAACTGCACATTCATTCCTATCCATATACAGTGGAAACCATTTACCTAAAAAACTGCACATTCATTTCTATCCATATACAGTGGAAACCGTTAACCTAAAAAAACTGCACATACATTCCTATCCATATACAGTGGAAACCGTTAACCTAAAAAAACTGCACATTCATTTCTATCCATATACAGTGGAAACCGTTAACCTAAAAAAACTGCACATTCATTCCTATCCATATACAGTGGAAACCGTTAACCTTAAAAAACTGCACATACATTCCTATCCATATGCAGTGGAAACCGTTAACCTTAAAAAACTGCACATTCATTTCTATCCATATACAGTGGAAACCTAAAAAAAACTACACCTGATCATTCAAATTTAATGTAAACTGAATTCTGCAAAGGAGTAGTTTTTGTTTGTTTGTTTAGTCTTTGGCTGTATCGGAATTAGAAAATTCAGTCTTTTGTGAATTGATTGTCTTAACCAAAGCTAGCACCACCAATAGGCATCACAAAAGTTCTAAATTTTTTCAAATAAATTTTTAAAAAGTTTTTCTCTTTCCCAATGAACAAAGAATGAGTTTTATTTTGAGTGACAGTGGCCCAGGGGTAAAACATCAGCTTTCGACACAAAAGGTTCGGATTCGAGCCCTGTCTATTTCGCTCCCTACTGGTTGGGTCGGTGTCAGTTTAATGTGACCGGGTGAGACAGGAGTCACGGTATCCCCGCCCTGTCTCGTGTGTGGCAGCACATAAAATTGTCAGACCTCAGTCTTGGGGCCCGTCAACAATAATTATAACCTCTATAGTGCTGATGTTGGACGTTAAACCAACTCAACAACTTGAAGCTGGCACCACTAATATGCATCACAAAAGTTCTTAAGTTTTTCACATAAATAAGTAAATAATAAATACAAAAAAAAATACGAAAGTTTTTCTTTTACCCTATTGGCAAAGTATGAGTTTTGTTGCCAAGTCACAGTGATAACCATCAAATCCTCTCCCCCCTTTCTCCCTCCCCCCATCCTGTCCGCAGGGTGCCATGAACGTCGGGGCCGAGGAGAGACACAGACTACGCCAGGAGCTGGCCGAGGCGCAGGAGCGACTGGGCGCGCTCAAAGAGCTGCAGCGGCAGATGACGGAGTCTGGCGCCGTGCCCCCCGACAGGATTCCAGTAGAAAGTCAGTATATCAGTATAGAGTCCCTCCTAGGCTTACTCAGTTACTGTTCACTTCTGTTTATCTATGTGTTTGTGTTTTTGTTTCTCTCTGCGCCTGTTGTCTGTCTCTCTGTGTTTGTGTCCAGTAGAAAGTCAGTATATCATTGTAGAGTCCCTCCTAGGCTTACTGTTCACTTCTGTTTATCTATGTGTTTGTGTTTTTGTTTCTCTCTGTGTTGTGGTCTCTCTCTGTCCCCCCGACAGGATTCCAGTAGAAAGTCAGTATATCAGTATAGAGTCCCTCCTAGGCTTACTCAGTTACTGTTCACTTCTGTTTATCTATGTGTTTGTGTTTTTGTTTCTCTCTGCGCCTGTTGTCTGGATTCCAGTAGAAAGTCAGTATATCAGTATAGAGTCCCTCCTAGGCTTACTCAGTTACTGTTCACTTCTGTTTATCTATGTGTTTGTGTTTTTGTTTCTCTCTGCGCCTGTTGTCTGTCTCTCTCTGTGTGTGGGTCTCTCTGTCTCTCTCTGTCCCCCCGACAGGATTCCAGTAGAAAGTCAGTATATCAGTATAGGGACCGTCTGAGACCGTCTGATACCCTCGGCTCTCTGTTCTCTTCTGTCTGTCTATGTTTGTGTTTTTGTTTCTCTCTGTATCCGCCTTCTGTCTCTCTGTATCTGTGCGTCTGGCTGTCTATGTGTGGGTCTCTCTGTTTCTCTCTCTCTCTCTCAGTCTTGGGGCCCGTCCACAATAGCCTATTTGTCTGACTTGTCTCTCTCTCTCTCTCTCTCTCTCTCTCTCTCTCTCTCTCTCTCTCTCTCTCTCTCTCTCTCTCTCTCTCTCTCTCTCTCTCTCTCTCTCTCTCTCTCTCTCTCTCTCTCTCTCTCTCTCTGTCTCTCTCTCTCTCTCACACACACACACACACTCCATCTATGTATTTATGCATCTCTATCTTCAATAACTATATAACTACATGCTAGATCAGAAACATCAAACATAGCAAAATTCTCATTCAGTTCCATTGTTTTGCTTCATTTTCCTGTGTGATTCATTCCTAATACAAAAAGGCTTTTTGGCAATGTTTGCCATGTTTATTTTTAATGTAATTTATTTATTTATACGTGTATCTTGAAACTTATTCTAATATTATTGTATTGTGAGAATTTACAGAAGGAACTCGTATAGCTCTTTTGGCTAATGTATGCTAGTATGGTATTGTTTGACTTGTTGTGCCTGTGTTATAACTTAAACAACTCGTATCTCGTGCCTATGTTAAAACTTAAACATCTCGCATTTCCCCTTCTGTGTTATAACTTAAACAACTCGTATCTCGCGCCTGTGTTAAAACTTAACCAACTTGCATCTCCCCTTCTGTGTTAAAACTTAAACAACTCGTATCTCGCGCCTGTGTTAAAACTTAACCAACTTGCATCTCCCCTTCTGTGTTAAAACTTAAACATCTCGCATCTCCCCTTCTGTGTTAAAACTTAAACAACTCGCATTTCCCCTTCTGTGTTATAACTTAAACAACTCGTATCTCGTGCCTATGTTAAAACTTAAACATCTCACATCTCCCCTTCATTCTTCCTGCACCAGGCTACATGGAGGAAGACGATGCCGACATTCCAGGAGCCAGCCCAGTCGTGAGGACAGCCGACCCCTCATGGTCTGACGCAGGCGAAGGTCAAGGTCAGGGTTCAAGGGAACAGGATGTCTCGGAGTCGTCGCTATCGACGTCCAACCTCGCGGTTCCCGTTGGGGCAGCAGAAGTTGAGTGTAGTTCGTCGTCGTTGTCTCCCCCTGCCTCACCAGGCGCTGTGCTAGAAGCCTGTCTAGAGCCGATGTCGGCAGCGGTAACAGCAGCAGCAACAGCGACAACATCAGAGTCTCAGTCCGACCAGCCGCAAGACGGGGTGCTGGTGCATCATGGGATACAGGAGACGACCCACCTGGACGAGAGCGTGGAGGCCCTCGTCCCGACCTCGACCCCTACCAAGGTCGTCGCCGCGGGGACGGAGGACGAGGACTACGAGGACGACGACGACAACAACGAGGTGTCGGTGAAAGACCTCCCGCTGCCCGACGTGAACCTCCCCGTGGGCGCGGTGATGGAGGTCGACGAGGCGGAGGAGGAGGACTTGCTGGAGCAAGGGGAGCTAACTGGAGCCCAGGCTCGTCCTCATTCTCATCCCCCGACAAGCCTTCTGGACGTCGTGGACTTGGACGATAGTGACAATGAGGAGGCGGAGGGAGGAGGAGGGGGAGGAGGGTCCCTCTCTCACAGATTGGGAGGAGGGAGTCTACTCGCCTCCACGATAGAGGACGCAGAGGAGACGGGCGATTACCAAGACGCGGAGGAGGACCAGTACCTCGATGCTGAGGAGGAAGAGGCCCTGCTACGCAAGATTTCCGGCTCGTCCGACCTTTCCTCGTCCTTGCTCTCCTCGGCTCTGGCCTCTCCGTCCGACGTGGACACAGAGATCATCGCGTCGTCGGGGGGCGTGGTGGGCGTGGCAGGCGGGGAGGGCAACAACAACAAAGACGGAGTCGGCAGCTGCAACGTGGATGACTCGGATAACCTGGATAACTCGGATAACGTGGATAACCCCGCTGGATCGTCGAGTGTAGACGGGGACACGACGTCCCCCATTGAAATATAATCGGGGGTTTCTATCTGAGAGAGACACACGAGACAGTCTCTAAAGACAATGTAGTCGCCTGTTGAATGAGACAGTCTCTAAAGACAGAATAGTCGCCCGTTGAACGAGTTAATGAGACAGTCTCTAAAGACAAAATAGTCGCCCGTTGAACGAGTTAACGAGACAGTCTCTAAAGACAAAGCAGTCGCCTGGTGAATTATAGTAAGCTTCTTAAACTAAGCCGAAGAGGACGCAGGTGTTTTTTTAAAAAGACGAAGTAGGTCAAGTTTTCGTAGCCCTCCATCACTCGCCCCACCCACCCACAAAGCCCATCCATCTTGTAGCAGCTCTTGATTTCTGCCCTGTGCTGTCTGCGGTGGTTGGTGCTATGGCAAGACTTTTCTGATATTTGATATTGTATTCTCTATAGAGGAAGGGAGGGAATTCTCTTTCTCTTTCTGCGGGTGGATCCTATACGGCGATATATCGGATATTTGATATTGTATTCTCTATAGAGGAAGGGAGGGAATTCTCTCTCTCGTTCTCTGGGTTTAACGTCTCCTAGGTTCCCCCTGGGGGATCTTATATGGATGGACATATTCTTTGTGGTACATCTTCCAAGACAGACAAGCAGTTTAATGATGTAAGATATTCCAAGGGGATTATTATCGTCATTATAAATACAGGACTCTCAAGAAATGAAAAATATACTGGATCTACTCCCTCAGTACTGAGGGACTTTGGATTACTTTCAACAACCAAAAGTAACGCACGTTGGAATATTTGAAAAGAAAGAGGAAAAAGACAGAGTCGTCTTTGCGAGGAACATGTAAGAACTTTCAACCCGGGAAGAGTTTATAGATTTAAAAAAAAAAGAAAAAATGTTGGAATTGCTTTAGAATTAGATGAATTTTGAAAAATGAATCCTGACATGGTTTACGGATTTGAATTTTTTTCTTTTTGAAGGGGGCTACCATGTTTGGATAAAAGGAAAGAGGTTGATATGTAGACAATGGTTAAGTTCAATATGTTGTTATTTCTCAGGACTTTGGCCCACTCGAGTCTAAAGCAGAGATGTTTTATATAACAGCGCTATGGAGCGGGGAAAGTATTACTGTGTGGTGGATGAATTTACTCATTTTTTTAGTGCAGGGGAACAAAACATGGGGGAGGGGGGAGGAAATAGATTGTGCATGGCAACCTAAGGAATTGAGAAAGTCTCCAGGATGTGAGACTGAGAGAAAGGAAGAGAGAGATAGAGAGTGTGTGCTTGTGTGCTACAAAGACAAAGACAGACATAGATGAATGAGACACAGAGGCAGAAATAGAGACATAAGAAAGGAGAGGTTGATTGTACATGGCAACTGAAGGAAGAGAGAGAGAGATAGAGATACAAAGACAAAGACAGACAGAGATTAGACACAGAGACAGAGACAGAAATAGAGACATAAGACAGATGAGAAAAACCGCAGGAGCAGGAACGTGGGACAAAGACACGGAGACGGAGTGAGAAGAGAAAAAAAGAGAGAGGATACATGTGTTGGAGAGGGGGGTGCGGTGGTCCAGCGGTAGAACATCGGCTTCCGACGCAAAAGGTCCTGAGTTCGAATCCTGGCTGTTGCGTTCCAGCACATAAAATTGTCAGACGTCTGTCTTGGGGCCCGTCCACAATATAGTGCTGCTGTCTGACGTTAAACCAACCCAACCCACATGTGTTAGAGAAACATTTCATCAACTTTAAGTTTAAATATATATATATATATACACATCTTGGGTAACTGGACTAAGCCATCAAGCCGTGGGTGACGGTACTTTTCAGGCTGTTCCATCGCCGCCTTCTTATTCCTCCCTGACGCACGAGTTTTAAGTAATTCACTTGTATATTTGGAATTTGAGAGATCTATGATATAATTTTGTAAATTTTGAGATGTCTTATGAAATGATTTTATACTTTTTGTGAAGTAACTAGGGGTGTTTTTTCCACCCCCTTCCTAATTAATTAGCAGGGATGATATACATATGCTCTTAAATGTCCAGTACGTGACACGTATATATGATATATATATACAATCCGCAAAGTTGTATTCTAAAAGTTTATACAGAAATACGATTCTAATGTTATTTTTTTTGCCATTTGGAATATATGATTCTGCTGGCAAGGCGATATATGTGTGATAATGTAATGTTAGTATTATATATAAATATTATATTATTGTTCATACATAATTGTGATTTTTTAAAAATTTGGGTTTGTTTTTGTTTTCATCTATAGTGTATTTTTTTTTTTTAATTATGTCCAAGTATTGATTTTGACGTAGTCAAGCTGATGCATACGTACGTAATATTATCATTGTTATGTATATGTTGTTTTCTTTGCATGGATGTGGATGAGTTTAGAGATATATATGAGAGAGTTATTCTTTATTCTCACTATTGTGATAATTAATCATTGTACAAAGCAACATGTTAATGTGTGTGTGTGTGTGTGTGTGTGAGAGAGAGAGAGAGAGAGAGAGAGAGAGAGAGAGAGAGAGAGAGAGAGAGAGAGAGAGAGAGAGAGAGAGAGAGAGAGAGAGAGAGAGAGAGAGAGATGAAAGAAGTAGAGGGAGAGAACAAGGAAAGTAGAAGTAGCGTGAACGGTTGAATTTTTCTTTCAGTGGGGTATGCACATCTATGACAAAACTGATTTCACTGATAATTTTTTGTTCATTATATACTTAACACGGTTCATACACAAATACATCAAATATAAAAATAAGGCATTCTGGGTGACACCTTTATGTCTCGCCTGGCGCTGGGTAGACAAGAAAGTGACACACACACTCTCACATTGACCATGGAAAGAAAACTATATGGACCCTTGGTTGAACTTCAAAAGACTGTGGACTCTACACTAGATTCGGGACTTTCTGTGTAGTCATTTTCAAGTGAACGAAGAAGAAGAAAAACAACGCTGAGGCTGGTTCAATTATAACAGTCAAAATTTGAGCCTCAGTCAAGGAATCTGGATAAGAATGTGAGGCAAGCAGGGACTTAGGGTGAATCGGGCACACGTTTGCCCATATAAACTAGTATTGAAAAAAAAAAGAGGAGAAAAATTTACTCTATATTGACCTTTTTTTTATTTTCAAACAAAGTATTCATTAAAAAGAGGAGAAAAAATTACTCTATATTGACCTTTTTTTAAAAATTTTCAAACAAAGTATTCATTAAAAAGAGGAGAAAAAATTACTCTATATTGACCTTTTTTAAATTTTCAAACAAAGTATTCATTAAAAAGAGGAGAAAAAATTACTCTATATTGACCTTTTTTTAATTTTCAAACAAAGTATTCATTAAAAAGAGGAGAAAAAATTACTCTATATTGACCTTTTTTTTAATTTTCAAACAAAGTATTCATTAAAAAGAGGAGAAAAAATTACTCTATATTGACCTTTTTTTAAATTTTCAAACAAAGTATTCATTTGTGGTTATAGGAAGGATAGATAGGAAGCCTGGTTTATCCTGCCTCCTTCACAAGCTGAGGACCTCAGGGCGAAAAAACGGGCATAGCCACACAAAAATTTTACCTATTATCTGCTAATTTCAAAGACCTAGCATCTTTAAATCTGAAAAAAAAAAAAGGTTTAGTTTGTATTACATAAAAAAAAAAAAAGAAAAAAAGGAACTTTTGTTGTCTGGGGCCTTATTCATGAGAAGTCTTAGGCCTAAAAGTCGGACGTAAGTTACATCTCAAATTTAAATTTAGTTCACGATCTATTCATGGGAATTTCCTAGTACTAAATTTTGACGCAAGTTTAGACTTGCTTCCAAGGCACGACTAAGGGGTAAAATTTGGTCGCAAGTGTATGTAAACCCAATAAAAAATCAATAATAATTACTTGTGTGTTAATGTAAGAATTTAGTTGCTTTATAGTTTTTTTTTACAATAACAGCACACATAATGGTGCAATTTCGCATTTTTGAGGATTTTTCATAATTTAGATCTACACTAAGAAAGTAGGTGAGAGGAAAGATTCCAAGCAGAAATTCGTAGGAATTAAGAAAATAATATTAGATTTGAGTTTTGCTACTTAATTTTTATAATTTTAAAGTAAGTTCTATTAAATTTAAAAAATGGCAGCTAAATTTTCACTTTCCCTCCTTTTTTTTACACGTAACTAGTCTGTGGTGTAAAAAATGTCCCATAAATAATGATAAGTCAATGTTAGAAAAGTAATACTAACTGTGTCAGTTTTTTAGGCCTAGAGTTTACGACTTCCCATGAAAACGGCTCCTGGTCTAAGTTGAGACAGGAGCCATGGTATCCCGCCCTGTCTCGTGTGTGGCAGCACATAAAATTGTCAGACGTCCGTCTTGGGGCCCGTCCACAATATAGCCTATATAGTGCTCCTGTTTGACGTTGAACCAACCAACCAACCCAACCCCCAAAGTGTGACTTTGCCAGTTTTTCCTACGATGTCCTTAGTTATTTTTCTTTTCCCGTGCATACTTGAAGTAGCAAATACAACCTTTGAAAATAATAAATATTATATATATATATTAATATGTATTTAAAACAGGGAATGTGGCAGGAGGTATATTTCTAAATTCTAAATTCTAAATCCAGTGGAGTGAGTTTACATACATGCCCTTTGATACAACTGAAGTTTTCACCAAGATATAAAAAAAAACCTAGAAAGAACACGGATTGAACTAATAAGCCCTGTGTTATTTATGTTAGGCCAAGCTCTTAGAGTTTCTCTCTCATCTCGTGCGAATGAAGCTTTTTTTCTTATTCTGTGAAAACCTGCCTGTCTTCAAGTTCAAGTTCAAGTGATAATGTACATTTGTTGTTCCTTATCAATTTCTGTTTTTTTTTTGGTTTCGCTGTTGTCCTGAGAATTTTTACCAATGCTATACAGTAATGTTATTATATAGTTATATATATATATATCTACTCTGACTGTAGAGAGGGAGGTGCTATCAAACCTGATGACGTTGTTGTTGTTGTTGCTGCTGTTGCTGTGTTTATATTGTACCTATTTAACAACCCTCTGTCCTCATTTGTGGCACGCAGTTGTACTACTGAGAACGTGTGTCTATAGACTAGATAGTTTAACTAGGTGAGGGATGGAGAGAGAGAGAGAGAGAGAGAGAGAGAGAGAGAGAGAGAGAGAGACAAACAGACAGACAGACAGACAGACAGAGAACATCTTAGTGAGAGGGAGCGTTTCATGATTTCTAGACCTACTAGAGTGATAAAGATGCCCTTCTTGTGAGGGAGTCAAAGCAAGGAGTACTAATGTGTACTCTATAGGGTCTAAAGTCTCCTGCGTATCTTATTTGCGGGAACCTATATCGCAACAGGAGAACTTGTGTGCTGCTGTGTTGAAATGACTGTCTATGGGATTGGGGGTTAAATTTTGCATGGCTGTAGGCATCTTTTCGTACACATCTTACCCTCTAAGTGTAGGTCTTCTACAGGTAAAAGTTTGCACCAAAAAGAAGGAGGAGGAGATTTCATGATCAATGCCAGATTTATCATGCATACCATAACCATGTATTAAGGTCATACGAATTACAATCTCAATCTAGATCAACTTTTTATTTTAGTTGCAAAGAATCCAAGAAACAAACCTCGTTATAGACCAAAATTGAATTTTCAGCTCCTCTTAATATTTATATAACTATCATCTGTAAAATTGAACTCATGGGTAGATAATGTATAGCTATCTTCCAAGACCACCATTTTCTCTCTATGGGACTCAGGCTGGAAATATAAACCACCTGCAAAGATAAAGGGCTGCAAAGTTGAAAAATAGACAGATTTTTTGAAGCGCTTTCTGAATCGAGTGTCTTTTCAGGGGAAGTAAGGGTTTAGAAACATGGGAAATAAAAGAATCACGTCAATTTTGTTTTTAAAACTTGTATGGACAGTGGTCAAAGAATTTATAACAGTGTGTGCTGATAGTAACTGGGCAGTCATGTTTGTTGGTTACAGTTATACCTGTAGCATGAATGCTGCCAGAGAACGAGAAAGTGTATACATGTACTTGTGATTTCGATTGTCTCTGTTTTGAAGTAGATTGATGCTACTGATGATCATTATGATAAATATACTGATGAATGACCTGATATAAAATTTGAGGAAGAAATACAATAATTATGTTTATTATAACGATGTACGATAATTGATTATATTCTAATGCGTATGTATATCTTGATAACGAATTGTGTTACGGTGATGATGATGATGATGATGATGATGATGACGATGACTTGTATATGTAATGACACGTTTATGCAACTTGTATATGTAATGACACGTTTATGCAACTTGCAACATGTATCTTTTGGTTGTTGTTGTTGTTGTTGTTGTTTCCCATGTGCTGAGAGAGTTGTCTGTTGTGTGGCCCTGATCTGCTGAGGGGGTGTGTCTGTGTGTCTGTGTTAGTGTACATACCAGGCTATGCTGTGTCGTGTACAGAATTATCTTATAGTTACAACATTAATGGATCATTCATCGCCGGCTGCATCACAGTTATATTAAACGTATTATCCTTCCACGAAAAAAAAATTGTTTATTGTGTTGGTTTTTTTTACTAAAATGTTTTTCTTTTTCCTACAGTTGTGGTGTGTTTGCTTTGGTACAAGCTGTTTTTTTTTTGCGTGGAAAAAATGAGTGGCAAAAATGTATTGCAAATCGTCTAAATTCAACCAATGGCCATATTAAACACCCAAAACATCAGGGTTTTTTTTTTTAATTTAAATGGACTGGACCATTGTGATTAGTTAGTCAGTTGGCTTTAACCAATGTATATTCTGCTTCATTTAGATTTGACTTCTTTTGCTTTTCTTTTTGGTCCTTCAACTTTGATTTCACAATATTGTCTTTGGAGAGCGAGGGCATATATATGTACATCACTCAATACAGTCTCAATAGATAATTATACAACGGCTTGAATCAGTAATGTCCCTTCAATATCAGGAATACAAGTTCTCTGGGAGTAATGCTACGTAGTCGTAGTTGAGTTGGTTTAACGTCCAGCATCGAACCCGGATCTTTTGCGTCGGAAGGCGATGTTCTACTAGTACTACCCCAGGGCCACCGTGCCCCCAGTATTGCTACAAAACGTAACACTAACAGAAGTCGCGAACTCGGTAACAGTTGTTTAAGTTAACATTGGCTCATCCAGCAAGAGGGCTCAGTAGTTCTAAACTATGCCACTTCTAGTCTATTAAATGGAAATATTGAATATAATTATAATAATAATAATAATAATAATAATAATAATAATAATAATAATAATAATAATAATAATAATAATAATAATGATCATAATATAATAGTAATAGTAATAATAATAATAATAATAATAATAATAATAATAATAATAATAATAATAATAATAGTAATAGTAATAATAATAATAATAATAATAATAATAATAATAATAATAATAATAATAATAATAGTAATAGTAATAATAATAATAATAATAATAATAATAATAATAATAATAATAATAATAATAATAGTAATAGTAATAATAATAATAATAATAATAATAATAATAATAATAATAATAATAATAATAATAGTAATAGTAATAATAATAATAATAATAATAATAATAATAATAATAATAATAATAATAATAATAGTAATAGTAATAATAATAATAATAATAATAATAATAATAATAATAATAATAATAATAATAATAGTAATAGTAATAATAATAATAATAATAATAATAATAATAATAATAATAATAATAATAATAATAGTAATAGTAATAATAATAATAATAATAATAATAATAATAATAATAATAATAATAACAATAATAATAACAATAATAATAATAAAAATAAAAATAATAATGACGATGATGATGAAGATGATGACTCAGACGATGATGATGATGATGATGATGATGATGATGATGATGATGATGATGATGATGATGATGATGATGACGATGATGATGATCATGATGATGATGATGATAATGATAATGATCATCTACCAGACACAGCTGGACGCAAGGAAAAAAAATGCCCACGAAAATACAACAGCAAAGCAGCAGAAAAAAGCAACAATTCAGAGCAAGGAAAAACCATTCATACTGATCACCCCCCTTTAGAGAGTCCATTTTGCATGGTTTTAATCACAATAGGCTAAATCTAGATCTAGATCTCTGAATTTATAGAACCAACACTAAACGTTGAAAAGCTAAAACATTTTCCTAGATCTAGAATATTAAAACACTGTAAAATATTGAAAACCCACCTAGCTAATCAAAGCTAAATACTAGATCTATTAAATGCGACATTGTAAAAGAAACAAACAAACAAATAAACGAAAATATAGGTCAACGATGCTTAAAAGAAAATCAAGACATTTTTTTTCAAAAGTTCAACTAGACTTTTCTCTATCTACAGTCATGATAAAATTAGAGCAGCCGTGTTTAGGGCTACAAACTTAGTAAATAATTATGCCATCACCTCAATGTAAACTTGTGGAGAAAATACATGTCGAAAAATGCGAATAAGTCAGCTTCTCTGGCGCATTTTTGTTAGCTCTGCATTTTCCCCAAAATCAGGCACTTTTATCGCATGTACATATCTTCTGACAGTCACTAGCTTAGCAGGTAGGTACACTGGAAAATGTTGTAGGGTTAAAGAAGGATTGAGGGAGTGATAAAGGAGGGTTGAGGCTAGGTTGAGAGGAAAAGAAAGGAGAGATGAAGAAGGATGAAGTATCCTGGCTGTTGCGTTCCCTACTGGTTGGGTCGGTGTCAGTATAATGTGACCTGCATCGTATCCCCGCCCTGTCTCGTGAGTGGCAGCACATACATTTGTCAGACGTCCGTTTTGGGACCCGTCCACAATATAGCCTATAAAGGGCTGCTGTTGAACTCACACTTCTCTAGGCTCAGGCATCTAGGCAACTCTAACATAACTCAATCCATACTCATGACACACTTTCACCACAATTAGATAACTTCTTAAACTAACTAGAAAAGACTAACCAGACATACATACAAACAAACAGACAGTCAAACAGAGGCAGAGAAAGAAATAGAAACACATAATACTCACCAAGTCAAACTAGGATGACCAACACAACCTAACTGAAAACCCTACCTATCACAGTTGCACAGTGCCCTCGTAACTGGACCCTGGCGGGGACGTTCTCGGACACTTGCTTGACCATCAACCACTCGCTCCAAACTTGGGAAGGCGCCAGGACCGGATGCCAGAACGCTGGTGGCGACCTCATCCGAAACCTTGATCGCGCAGCCATCGGTACCTCTATTGCTTCTACACGACTATATTATATAATATTGAACACTTTGGCGATTGTGCTTAAAACGTTGTTAAGCTCTTTGAGATTTTTGAAGGACAGACGTTGTTGTTTGTTTTTATCGGCATAGGAGTTTGTCAGCCACCAAGCCTTAAAAATATTCTTTATTTAAGTGGAGCTTTTTGACATTATCAATATTATTATTATTATTATTATTATTATTATTATTATTATTATTATTATTATTAT
>RQTK01000527.1:257864-269058 GCA_003991915.1 Elysia chlorotica
AATAATAATAATAATAATAATAATAATAATAATAATAATAATAATAATAATAATAACTATAATAAAAATAATTCTACTATTAACAATAAAAATAAGGATAAAATAATGCTAAATACCCAGTGGCGAACGGCGAGCTTCAATTCCCTAATTGTGTAAACATCTGTGGGGGTTTAGGGGCCGAAAAGATGGGTCAAGGGCTACGTCCTTGTCTGTGGTCAAAAGGAGGTTATGTAAGTGAAATAATATTCATTTATTTATCTTGAAGATTCATGATCTTAATGAAAATTAAATAAAAAACAATCTTTCAAGTCGACTACAAAATGAATAAGTGGAATCATAGGAAATGTTTAAATTATGAGGACATCACATTTATTACAAACTTTACACATATGTCATATAAAAAAGTAACAAGTAGGGCCTATATGAAACAGGAATTAAAACTTCCATCACACTTAATGTAAGGAAATGGAAATTAAAAACCATCTTATGACAATTCATAATCATATAAATAATTTATTATTGTTGTGTTATTGTATCCATGACAGCACATAATCCAGATACTACACGATCACATTACCAGAATTATATCAATAATGGTTGTTATGGATTGGTCACCAAATCACTCTTTTTTAATATAACTCTTAGTATAACCATTTAAAATTTTGTCTAAATAAAGTATTGAGTATAAATCTATTGAATGTATTATTAAGCACATAATTGTCAAATAGAGGCAGAAATGTAAGCGAAATAACATTCATTTATTTTATCTCGAAGATTGATTTTGATGCAGATCTAAATGACAGATAAAAAACAATATGAATAAATGGAATCATAAGAAATATTTACATAATTTTGAGGACATCACCTTCATTACAAAATGTTATATGACAAGAATAACACTTCACTCATGTCATTTAAGAAAGTAACAAGTATATGAAACAGGAATATTATTAAAAATTCCATCACACTTAATGTAAGGAAATAAAAAAATTAAAAACTATTTGTAAGACATTTCATAATCATATCAATAATTTATTAAATATTATTGTTGTGTTATTGTATCATTTATAACATTTTAAAATAAATTCATGAGGGAGCACTTTTTTTTGGAACAACTGAGTATAAAACTCACCTAAAAGTTTAAAAATATAAATATACGTGTTTCTGACTCCAATACATCCTTAAAAGAATGATACTAATGAAAGCTTACAATTTATTTTATTTGAAATTGGAAAAAAGAAGATTTATAGATTCTAGGCCAATACATCCTTAAAAATGATACCAATAAATGATTACAATTTATTTTATTAAGAAGAAAGTAGGAAAAAAGTAAATTTATAGATTATAGACCTTTCAATACAACAAACATTTTTTATGAATACAGGAAAAAAAGGGATTTGTCAGTGATTTTTTTATGATTGATAATTAAAACCCAAATTTATGCTACTATGACAGATAATACTGTTTTAAAACAACTAATAATTAATTTCAAAAGTTTTGATCTTTTCCCCCGCATATGCTAAAAATTTCCGCACAGAGAAAAGAAAAAAAAAATTCTAAGTTCGATCAACGGGAATGCGAAAGAATGCGAAAACCATTGTGGACGAATGCTTGATTTCCGGATAACAGGGCCGAGCATGCATTTTAATTATTTTCACGAATATTGAGGTCTTGTGCATGCGATACCGGTACTACTATACTAAATCTACTGCTGCTATTCTATTTTTTTTTTTACTCAAATGATCCATATTATTCTTTACCTGAAAGAACTTGCTTGAAGCAGTAAACCACTGTTGAGGCAATCGACTTTGCGCTGTCATCGCTGAGAGGCGTGAAGGTCGAGAATCTTTCTTTGATTTATCTCCCTCGTAAAGACAGCGGAAGACGACAACATTTTGGGATTGCGTTGTAACGTCTGTGGTGTCATCCGGGGGTGGGGGTGGGGGTCGGTGTTCCAGGGGTAGAACATCGGCTTTCTACGCAAAAGGTCCCGAGTTCGAATCCTGGCTGTTGCGTTCCCTACTGGTTGGGTCGGTGTCAGTATAATGTGACCTGCATCGTATCCCCGCCCTGTCTCGTGAGTGGCAGCACATAAAAAAGTCAGACATCCGTCTTGGGGCCCGTCCACAATATAGCCTATAAAGTGCTGCTGTTGAACTCACACTTCTCTACGCTCAGGCATCTAGGCAACTCTAACATAACTCACACCATACTCATGACACACTTTCACCACAATTAGATAACTTCTTAAACTAACTAGAAAAGACTAACTATAGAAATCAATTCAAAAGTAAAAATCGTTTGCAAATAGATCTAGATATAGCTAGTGGAGTTTTAAAACAAGGCTTTCAATTTCAAAACAACGGGTAAACAATAGCGCAGCCAGAGCGATAAAGGAGCAAATAGTTTTAAGCTCTAGCAAACTCTAAAATTATGTTCTTAAATTCGTCCATAAAAAAGTTTAAAAATAATACCGTTCAAAAACTCATGTTTAATATATTCTAAAGATGTATGATACTTGTTTATCAGTTGAAAGAAAATTTAAATTCCACATAGAAAGGGTTTGCTCTTTATGTCTTGTAAAGCGAGGCATTTGACGCCCCGCTATGATACCAGTAAATTACTAAGAACGAAGAGGAGCGCCTGGGTGCAGAGTGGGAAAGTGTCCTACTTTTCATTCTCACCTCCCTAGACCAAGCGGAACTTACAGTGGCTAATATTACTCTAACCTTATGTTGTAGGTGTTTTTTTTTCTTCTTCCCCTTTTCCTATTTTTTACGAGTCCAATGCACTGAAACGTTAATAGAGGAACCGCCACTGTAAACACCTCGAGCTTAACGAAATTTAAAATATCGACATGCATGACTGATTGTGTAAAACGCGTAAAACTCAAAATCTAACTTGGGAATGCAGCTGTCTCCCTCGCCCTAGATCTCCAATTCTCAAGTTTTTGTACTTTTCTGATCCACCCTCTGCCTCTCATGTGAACAATGCAATGCACTTTAAGTCTTCTTTTACGTCCGGGGGGCGCGGTGGCCCAGGGGTAGAACATCGGCTTCTGACGCAAAAGGTCCCGAGTTCGAATCCTGGCTGTTGCAATCCCTACTGGTTGGGTCGGAACCCCTATATAAATTACCAAATATAGCCCGACACCACACACTAAATACTAGCGACACTTGTAGGGTTATGTAAAACGCGTAAAACTCAAAATCTAACTTGGGAACGCAGCTGTCTCCCTCGCCCTAGATCTCCAATTCTCAAGTTTTTGTACTTTTCTGATCCACCCTCTGCCTCTGGTGTGAACAATACAATGCACTTTTAGTGTTCTTTTACGTCCGACTTTTGATTTACAGAGCTGTGCAGTTCAAACTGTGCTGGGCCCTCCAACTCGTGCAGGGATGGGGAATGTCTGTTTGGATGTGATCCCGGTTACCGGGGAAAGAAGTGTGACGAAGGTAAGGGTGTGACTGGGGTAAGGGATAGAAGGGGAGGGGAGGGGTAAGGGCAAGAGGGTGTGACAGTGGTAAAGGTAAGAGGATGTGACAGTGGAAAGGCAAGATGGTGTTACAGGAGTAAAGAAGTGTGACGAAGGTAAGGGTGTGACTGGGGTAAGGGAAAGAAGGGGAGGGGTAAGGTAAGAGGGTGTGCTAGGGGTAAGGGCAAGATGGTGTTAGAGCGGTAAAGGTAATATGGTGTGATAGGGGTAAGGGCAAGGGAGTGTGACAGGGGTAAGAGCAAGAGGGTGTGACAGTGGAATGGCAAGATGGTGTTACAGGGGTAAAGATGATATGGTATGACAGGGGTCAGGGCAAAAGGGTGTTACAGGGGTAAAGGCAATATGATGTCACACCAGTAAGACGGTGTAATACGGATAATGCCAAGATGGTGTCATAGGGTAACTTGGACAAGTTGATATGACAGAGAAAAAAGCAAGATGATGTGACAGGGATGATGACAATATGATGTGACAGGGTTGATGACAATATGATGTGACATGGTTGATGACAAGATGATGTGACAGGGATGATGACAACTTGATGTGACAGGGTTGATGACAAGATGATGTGACAGGGATGATGGCAAGATGATGTGACAGGGATTATGGCAAGATGATGTGACAGGGATGATGACAAGATGGTGTGAGAGGGTTAAAGGCAATACAGTACGACATGCAAGAAGGCAAGTGGGTGTTATAGATGTGGGGGCAAGATGGTGTGATAGTGGTAAACGCAAGTTGGTATGACATGACAGTGGTAAGGGCAAGCTAGTTTGAGAGAGAGAGAGAGAGAGAGAGAGAGAGAGAGAGAGAGAGAGAGAGAGAGAGAGAGAGAGGTAAGGGTAAGAATGTGGTGTTGACTGGATAAAGTTAGTTTTGTAAAGTTTTTTGTTTTTTTCCCTTTCCTTCTTTGGGTGTCGGTGTCAGTATAATGAGACAGGAGTCCAGGTATCCCCGAACTGTCTTTGTGGGGCAGCAAGTAAAGTTGTCAGACGTTAGTCTTGGGATACATCTTCAATACAACTTATAGTCTATAATAGTTCTGACGTTGGAAGTCAGGCAACCAACTCAACTGAAACCACCTGAAAATTTTTGATAACATAATTATTTTTCTTCGCCCGACTTTCCTGCCCACCCCAGTAACCGAAGTTCACCCCGAGCTTGTGGGGGACCTCATCAACAACCATATGTTTCGAACGGTGGCGTCTGCTGTGGCACTGTTCCTGATCACGAGTCTCATCATGGCCACGGTCGTGCTGTAAGTAGGTCAAGGTCAAAGTCAAGGTCAAGGTCAAAGTCAAGGTCACAAAGCAATGAAGTGTTGTTAAGGGGGGAGGGGGTTAGAGGAGTGAATGCGTTAACCTTTAACTCAACGAGGTCGCGGTAATTTTGCCAGCTTGTGATTTTGCTTATGAAAGAGCTCTACAGTGTTTTTAGGGGTTTTCCAAAATTCATAACTATCTTTTGAACCAAAAGGATTTGCAGATTTGAAAAAAATAATCCAGATTTTTATCGTTCAAAGATATTGTCTACACTCATCGTTTACATGTTTGTGATGTTACTTCAATGAGTTATGATATGGCCATGGTGTACGGATTCCTAAACTAATGTCTGACAATTTTAAGGGTTATCACACAGAGACAGTGTGGAGACATCAGGACTTCTGTCTCAGCCAATCATATTATGCTGATACCGACCCAGAGTTTGTGGGCGCACACATAATTGTCAAACTTCCGTCGTAGGATCCGTTCACGATAAGGCCTTTATAGTGCCAATGTTAAATTTTAAGCAACGAACAACTACAAACAAACAAGACCCAACCAGGAGGGTAAGAAGCGCGGTAAATATAGTGCTGATGTTGGACGTTAAACCAACTCAACAACTCAACAACTGCTTGTACAGAAGTCCATGGTATTCCCTACTGGTCAAAATTAGTAAGCTCTTCCAGACTAGATTCTATTTGTTTTTTAAGTTTTATACAACTTTATAAGGTCACTGTTACATTATTTTATGATTTCCCGTAAACTAACGTTGAAAATCTTTTTTTGAAAATAGTTTTTCTATGTATAAAAGGCTCTAACCAAAAACACATTTTTTAGTAGTGTCGAGTGCTTGTTTTGACCTGGTTGCGTCACAAATTAGTGTGTTCTTTAGTAAACAAGACGACCACTTTATTATTTATACTTAATATATTTTATTTATTGTGTTCGTGTTTTCTGATTGCTTTATCAATAATCTATTTCATATATTGTGTTCGTGTGTTTCTGGTCGCTTTATCAATAATCTATTTTATATATTGTTTTCGTGTGTTTCTGATCGCTTTATCAATAATCTATTTTATATATTGTGTTCGTGTGTTTCTGATCGCTTTATCAATAAACTATTTTTATATATTGTGTCCGTGTGTTTCTGATCGCTTTATAAATAATCTATTTTATATATTGTGTTCGTTTGTTTCTGATCGCTTTATCAAAAATCTATGAAATATATTGTGTTCGTGTGTTTATGATCGCTTTATCAATAATCTATGTTATATATTGTGTTCGTGTGTTTCTGATCGCTTTATCAATAATCTATTTTATATATTGTGTTCGTGTGTTTCTGATCGCTTTATAAATAATCTATTTTATATATTGTTTTCGTTTGTTTCTGATTCCAGAGGCAAGAGAGCTCAGAACAAAATGCAAAAGGACTCTGATTCCAGTTCGTCTTCTAGTAGCAGCTCGTCGTCTCTTTATTCTAACACACTATAACCACAACAGCAGCAGCAATAGCATTAACAACACCAACGATACCAAGAACAACAACAGTTCCAACATCAGCTTAACAGCAAGATGAAAATATTTCTTAGTTATTTAGAATCTGCATTGACGACAACAAACTATAAATGCAATAGAAACAACTAACAACTTACAAGTTCATAGGTATTACTATCTATCTATCTATCTATCCATCTATCTATCTATCTATCTATCTATCTATCTATCTATCTATCTATCTATCTATCTATCTATCTATCTATCTATCTATCTATCTATCTATCTATCTATCTATCTATCTATCTATCTATCTATCTATCTATCTATCTATATATCTATCTATCTATCTATCTATCTATCTATCTATCTATCTAACAGGTATTCCTGTGCCTTGTTCAAGTTAATAAACAACAACAACAACAGCAACAACAACAACAACAACAATAATAATAACAACAGCAACCATAGCAACAATAACAACAACAGCAACAACAACAGCAACCATAGTAACAACATCAATAACAACAGCAACCATAGCAACAACAGCAACAATAACAACAGCAACAACAACATCAACAACAGCAACAACAGCAACAACAACAACAGAAATAAATAAATAATGTAAAATTTAAACTTTTCCATCATAATTCAAATAGGACTAGAACCACGTCATTTCTACTTCACGTTTTACAGCTAAGAGCACTGCTAAGTTATACACGAACGAGTTTTTGTTTAATTGAGTTTTTTTTTTTTTTGTTGCTTTTTTTCTTTTTGCTTTAAATATCACAATCAACGACGAACTTTTGGCGTTTTAAATATTACGGTCGTTGCGAGTCCCATGCGTTGATGTGAGCTCTTTCCATTTTCTGTTTGTCATGTGCTATTTCCTTGATTTTTGTCAGTTTTCTGTCATATCCAATGGAAATAAAATAAAATATGGAATATTATTGATTTCGTTTTGATAAAATAAATAAAAACAGAATGAAATCCCATATCTCTTTGGGCATTTCGTACGTTTCCATTTTCCGTTTGTCATGTGCTATTTCCTTTATCTTTGTCAGTTATACTCAATATAAATAAAATATGAAATAGTATTGATCCTGTTTTGGTAAAATGAATAAAAAACATAATGAAAACACATATCTCTTTGAACATTTTGTGTTTTTCTGTCTGTCTATGTACGTCTGTCTCTATCTCTATCGCTCTCAGTCTATCTCTTTGTATCTGTCTGACTTTCTGTCTGACTGTTTTTTACTCTTTCCTTTTCCCTTTGTACGAAGAGCTGGAACTGCACCTGTTCCGATAACTGTAACTGTTCATGTAACTGCAAATGTTCATATATAACTATTGGACCTGTACCTTGTTCCGTTCTCTACTATTCACCAAGACACGTCTAGACATTGGACACGTTACGTCTTCCTTTTGCGCTTAGGCTAGGCTAATCCTATCATTTCTCTATTTCACTTGCGACGATAGCGTAACACAGAGGTACATGATAATAATAATAATAATAATAATAATAATAATAATAAAACAGTGCTGCCTCAGGGGACGATGAAAACTTCAGCCTCAGCTCATCAGCCTACTCAGGTGTGTATATGTCTGCCTCATATGTGGTTCAGTTTTTTAATGAAAAGTATGTCAACGTTAAAACTTTTATTATGTATATGATAGATTACAAAAAATAAGCAATATAATTCATTACCTTCTTATCAAGGCGTGTTGATTCTTTTTTTTTTTTTTTTGACAGCGGCAGATGATTGATACATGTAGGTCTACATGTACCACTTGGTCTAGTAGCTACCGGAACAGGTTGAGCACCAGATCCATATTATTATTATTTTTAACCCCGATTCGGTCCAGGTACCGGTGCATCTAAAGCTAAATGTATTACACCAGACACAAACCATCCTCTACATAGTGAATACGAAACGTCAAAAAGAAGCAACAGACTAATATCAAAAAGAGCAAGAACAGATAGATACAAAAACTCATTTGTACCAGCATCCATTAGGCGGCTGCAAAATAGCTTTACCTAGAGCGGGGCGAACGTTGGTCTCCGGGTCGGGACAATCGCAGTCGGGAACTTTGTGTTTGTATGCAGTATTAAATGTATTCTTGTATATGCGTGAAGAGTTGTGTGTTTGAAATCGCTCATTATATTTTATTATTATTATCATCATTATCATCACTAATTTTTATGTCACACATGTACAACTGGTGTATTTATGTATGTATGACCACGAAAAATTTCCCTATGGGATAATAAAGGATTATCATATCTTATCTTATCTTATCTTATCTTATCTATTTGTTCCGCTTGCCTTGCACTATTTCAGCGGTAGATTCCGCAACTTCAAATCAAAGAACCTGGGTTCTCTCCCGAGATAAAGCAAAAAAAAAAAAAAAAAAAAAAAAAAAAAAGAAGATGTTTTCGAGATCACTTCTCATCGGATCAGGTCTGATACCGTTCCCGTGTAGCAGATACAAATCTACAATTTTGCTTATCTTCCCCCAGTGCTGATGTTTAGATACTATCCATTTGATTAATAAAATTATAGTTTGTGAGCTGGCTCAAGTGATAACGCGTTGGGCTCCCAATCGGGGGCTACCCGGTTTAAATCCTCGATCAGGCAAATATAGCTGTCAAAAGTCCCCCCTTCTGGTTTTCAGTACATGTGTAATGTGAGCGGTTTGTTAGGATTCAAATGTCTTATTGCATGTTTGTGCAAAATTAAAACAGTTTATTTTTACGATGAGCTGCAGCCCTTAACTTTTTATTTTCGCCGCCGCGATCGGTCTATACAGTATCATTACTCTATCAATGTTGAAAATTTAAGTTTGGGTAGTGGGGGCGCTATCTATCTATCTATCTATCTATCTATCTATCTATCTATCTATCTATCTATCTATCTATCTATCTATCTATCTATCTATCTATATCAACAGATATATATATACATCTATCTATCTATCTATGTCTATGTATTTATTTAGCTCTCTATCTATCTACTGTCTATTTATCTATCTATCTATCTATCTATCTATCTATCTATCTATCTATCTATCTATCTATCTATCTATCTATCTATCTATCTATCTATCTATCTATCTATCTATCTATCTATCTATCTATTTATCTATCTGTTTATATATCTATCTATTAAGTTCTCTGCTTACATATCTCTCTATTTTTTTTCTCTCTATCTGTTAATACACCTGCTTGTCTATTTGCTCATTTTATCTGTCTATTTCTCCATCTGTCTATCTGGGTGAGAGGGGCAGTAGAACACTGGCTTTCTACGCAGGAGGTCCGTGGATCGAGCCCAACTACTGATTGGACTTTCTTATTGGCTGACTTTGTCCGACGAGAGAGACAGATAGGGGTGCAAAGAGAGACACAGAAGTAGAGAGAACGATAGATAGATAGATAGATAGATAGATAGATAGATAGATAGATAGATAGATAGATAGATAGATAGATAGATAGATAGATAGATAGATAGATAGATAGATAGATAGATAGATAGATAGATAGATAGATAGATAGATAGATAGATAGATAGATAGATAGATAGATAGATAGATAGATAGATAGATAGATAGATGGGCTATTTGCTGAGTGGGTATTATGTATTATGTAAATAGCTGAGACAGAAGTCCTAGTATATATACACCCTGTTCTTGCCAACACCTACAGATGTAATATTATAGCATCGGGACTCGCCTGTTCTAACTCCTGGATGTTGTCGTTGGAAGTAAAGAGATGAGTTGAGTTGAGTTTTAACGTCCAACATCAGCACTATATAGGCTATATTGTGGACGGGCCCCAAGACGGACGTCTGACAATTTTATGTGCTGCCACACGCGAGACAGGGCGGGGATACCATGACTCCTGTCTCAGCCGGTCACATTATACTGACACCGACCCAACCAGTAGGGAACGCAACCGCCAGGATTCGAACTCGGTACCTTTTACGTCGGAAGCCGATGTTCTACCCCTGGAGCAATTAAACAACTGCGCCTGACATTAACCCTAAATGAACCATTGATTCACAGAAGTCCTAAAACTAGATCGCTATCCTCAGATTTTCGGTTGAATGAGTTCTGTACGTTTAACTGCAGCATTATATAGGCTATATTTTGAACGGGCCCCAAGACATGCGTCTGACAGTTTTATGTGCTGCTACACACGGGACTTATTTTTCAACCGGTGACATAGTTATCACACCGAACCTAGAGGATAAAATCCTGAAATTACATTTTTGAACGATCGTGGATTTCGAGCGGAATGACCAACGCTCTAACACTTGAGCCAGCCTCCCTCCCCCTCTTTTAATCCTTAGCAAAACAGTTCGACTCGACCTACTTGAGGTTTCCAAATTTCAGTTCAGTGGAATTTAAAACATTAAAAAAAATATCGATTGAAAATAAGTAGAGCATATCATTCATATAATTTCTCAGAGATCTGAAACGGCAGAAAACAGGTCTATCGTACATGGAAATTATGTGGAAAGGAAGAAAGAAAGAAAGAAAGAGAGAGAGAGAGAGAGAGAGAGAGAGAGAGAGAGGGTTGGGGTTGGGTTGGTTTAACGTCCAACAGAAGCACTATATAGGCTATATTGTGGACGGGCCCCAAGACGGACGTCTGACAATATTATGTGCTGCCACACACGAGACAGGGCGGGGATACCATGACTCCTGTCTCAGCCGGTCACATTATACTGACACCGACCCAACCAGTAGGGAACGCAACAGCCAGGATTCGAACTCGGGACCTTTTGCGTCGGAAGCCGATGTTCTACCCCTAGACCACCGCGCCCCCCTGAGAGAGAGAGAGAGAGAGAGAGAGAGAGAGAGAGAGAGAGAGAGAGAGAGAGAGAGAGAGAGAGAGAGAGAGAGAGAGAGAACAACAGCAATAACAAGAACCAAGAAAACA
>RQTK01000527.1:269774-274774 GCA_003991915.1 Elysia chlorotica
CAACAACAACAACAACAACAACAACAACAACAACAACAACAACAACAACAACAACAACAATAACAACAGCAATAACAAGAACCAGAAAACAACAATAACAATAAAAACAACAACAACAGCAAGAATATTACCATAAAAGTGCAAAAAAAATATAATTATATAATTTGAAAAAAACTTAAAGTGCTGACAGCCCAGATTTTCATACAAAAAAAAAACTTTTTCATATGACTTTAAATATAAAATCTAATTTTAAGCTGCCATTTTCAAGTTGAAAAATTAGAGGTCAGAATTTGAAAGTGCTCAGTGGTCTATATCGAATAATTTCTTTCTTACCCTAGCGCTTCTTTTGCAATCACTCCTTTAAAAAATACTATTATATAAAATTCACCTCCAAATAAAACTGGTTATTTAGCACAAAATCTGGTGTAGACCAGACAAGGCTGGCTTGTAGAGCGAAACGTTAAATAAGAGACCGAGAGAGAAAGACAGAGACATAATTGGTCTTATCTGGCACGACAGTCTCCAGTTAAAGGTAGGTTTTCTATTTAACGACGACGACCACCACCACCACCACCAGCAATAACAAAAAAACAACAACAACAAACAAACAAACAAAAAACCAATAAATCATCATCATCATCATCATCATCATCATCATCATCATCATCATCATCACCATCATCACCATCATCATCTTCATTATCATCCTTATAAATATAAGCAGTCTCCATCCTTTTGTATATAGTTGTCGCCGTTTTATCCGCTTGTTGACAGTAAGATCGTTACCATGGTAACCTTGGTCCTGACTCTACTTTGTCTAACTGTGGTTGGTTCTGCGGCTCACGTCAATGGTAAGTGATCTATTGCTCTCTCTCTGTCTCTGTCTATGTCTCTCTGTGTCTCTGTCTCTCTCTCACTATGTTTGTCCCTCACTCCCTCTCGCTGCCTCTCTCTTTTTCTTTCTCTCTCTGTCTCTCTCTTTGTACGTCTGTCTCTCTGTCACTTTATATTCCTCTGTTCCTTTCTTTCTTTCTATCCTTTCTCTCTGTCTGTGTCTCTGTCTTTCTCTTTCTCTCTATCTTTTCTCTTTGTCTCTCTCTTTCTCTTTCTCTCTATCCCTGTTCCTTTCCACGCGTTTCCCTGTCGCTCCCTCTTCTCGCCCCTCCTTTCTGTATCTCCCCTTTTTTCTTACTCTTTCCTTCTGGCTCGCCATTTCTCTCCCGCACTCTCTCTCTCTATCTCTCTCTCTCTTTCTCTCTCTCTCTCTCTCTTTCCTGGTCTTTTCCTCTTCCTAGTCTCTCTCAGGGGTCGCAAAGACGACGGACACTTTAAAACAGTCACAGGAAAATCTAATTATAACATACAATGATCCTGACTTTTTATCCAACTAAAATTTACCCCTTTATAATTATTTATGTCAGTAAGTTCGTCTCAAATCTAAATTAAAAGAAAGAGGTGTTATTGGGGTATTGGCGCTTGTGGCAGAACAGTGGTCTCCCAATAACGAAGTCCCTGGTTCGAAACCCAACCTTTAATGCTACTAGTTGTGTCGCTATCGTAGTTGAATTGGCTTATGGATTAAAGTGCAACACCAGCACTATATAGGATATATTGCAGACAGATGTGCTGCCACACACGAGACAGGGCGGCGATACCATGACTCCTCTCTCAGACAGTTTTAAGTGCTAGCACACACGAGACAGGGTGGGGATACCATGACTCATTACACATCACACATAATCATTCTATGCAAATCTCCACCTGCTTCAGTTCCAGAGCTTGGTGAATCGCCTTGGAGCAATTGGGCAGCCTGGAGTGATACTACTGAACGCGGCTCAGACCTAGCTAGGTCTAGAGACGGGAAGACTGGCCAAGGTAAGTGCTTATATTGTTATAGATCAAGAGAAAAAACTTTGAGTACATGTAAATAAATTAAAAAAAATGATACCGTGCCGTAAGTACAACTGGCCAAGGTAAGTGCTTATTGTTACAGATCAAAAGAAAACCTAAAAATAGATTTTTTAATTTAAAAAAATACAAAGGGTCGTAAGATTTTTCTAAATAAAATGACAAATTAAGGGTTGCGTTCGAAAACATTTATATGTACGTGCAATTGAAACAATTTAGAGAAGATTTATTTTTTCAAATATTTAAAGAAAAAATCATACAGGGCCGTAAGTACAAAGTCATGGTGGTTTCCGACTCGTCGTAACAATAATTATAAGAATATCAACAAGAGTTACGACGAGTCGTAAGCTACCGCGACATTGTACTTACGGCCCTGTTTGGTTTTTTTAATTTAAATATTCGAAAAAATAAGTTTTCGCTAAAACTTTTCAATTGTACTCAAATGGGCACGCAGCCCTTAAATACGCCATTAAAATATAACTTAAGTTCATTTTATTTGGAGGTAAAACTAAAATCGTCCATTTACTGTATAATTATCTAACAAAAACTAGTTGTTAAAATAAAGATTAAAAATGTGTCTTTAACCATATAAAATGGCTTACATGTCTTTTAAAACATCGTCACTAATTTTCGCTATTTTTCTCGTTTCTAAAACGTAGAGTTTATCATTGATATTGGACATTATGAAGCGATACAACTTGAAAAAGTGACGATAGATGGATATAATATACCATGACTCCTGTATCAGTTGGTTACTTTTAAATTGACACCGACCCAACTAGAAGGGAGCGAAATCGCCAGGGCTCGAAACACGGACCTTTTGCGTATAGAGCCGATATAGATTAAATTGTGGACGGGCCTCGAGACTGACGTCTGACAGTTTTAACTCTCTCTCTCTCTCTCTCTCTCTCTCTCTCTCTCTCTCTCTCTCTCTCTCTCTCTCTCTCTCTTTTCTCTCTATCTTTCTCTCTCTCTTTCTCTCTCACTCTCTGCCTCTTTCTCTCTCTCTCTCTCTCTCTCTTTCTGATTTTTTACTCTTCCTATTTTCATCTGGGAGATCGCAAGGTCAGCGGACAATTTAGAACATTCACAGGAAACTTTTATTATAACACACAAAGACCTTGACCTTTTATCCAACACCCCCCCCCCTCCCCACAGTTCCAGAGCTTGGTCAATCTCCCTGGAACAATTGGGCAGCCTGGAGTGATACTACTGAACGCGGCTCAGACCTAGCTAGGTCTAGAGACGGGAAGACTGGCCAAGGTAAGTGCTTATATTGTTATAGATCAAGAGAAAACCTTTAAGTACATGTAATTAAATAAAAAAAATACAAAGGTTAGTAAGATTTTCTCTTTCTCTGTTTCTCCCTCACTCCCTATCTCTACTTCTCTCTTTTTCTTCCTCTCTGTTGTTCCTCTCTCTGTCTCTCTCTGTGTCTCTCTCTCTCTCATGTGGTAGAGCGTTGGTCTTCAGATCAGGAGGTCCACGGATCTAATCCCGCGACCTGCAGATTTCTGTGTCCGATATTCGTCCCCTGTAACTGGTTGGGTCGGTGTCAGTATAATGTAATAGGAGCCATGGTATCCCCGCCCTGTCTCGTGTGTGGCAGGACATAAAATTGTCAGACGTAAGTCTTGGGAGCCGTCGCCGTATATGAGTCCCTAAAGGAAACTAGGAGAGATTGGGCATTATACAACGATACAACTAAATAAGGTAACGATAGATGGCCTGGATATATCACACATCACACATGATCATTCTATGCACATCTCCACCTGCTTCAGTTCCAGAGCTTGGTGAATCCCCCTGGAGCAATTGGGCAGCCTGGAGTGATACTACTGAACGCGGCTCAGACCTAGCTAGGTCTAGAGACGGGAAGACTGGCCAAGGTAAGTGCTTATATTGTTATAGATCAAGAGAAAACCTTTAAGTACATGTAATTAAATTTAAAAAAAATGATACAGTGCCGTAAGTACAACGTCGCAGTAGTTTGTCATTGAGATTGGACATAAAACAACTCAGTAATGTGACGATAGATGGATATAATATATCACACATCATGGCATGATCATGTTTTGTCTCTCTCTCTCTCTCTCTCTCTCTCTCTCTCTCTCTCTCTCTCTCTCTCTCTCTCTCTCTCTTTCTCTTTCTCTCTATAGATCAAGAAAAAAAACTTTAAGTACATGTAATTTAAATTAATAACAAAAATACAAAGGGTCGTAAGATTTTTCTTAATAAAATGGCGAGATTGGGCATTATACAACGATACAACTTAATAAGGTAACGATAGATAACCTGGATATATATATATACACCACACATGTTGGCATGATCTATGCAAATCTCCACCTGCTTCAGTTCCAGAGCTTGGTCAATCTCCCTGGAGCAATTGGGCAGCCTGGAGTGATACTACTGAACCCGGCTCAGACCTAGCTAGGTCTAGAGACGGGGAGACTGGCCAAGGTAAGTGCTTATATTGTTATAGATCAAAAGAAAACGGTGGACGATGCACACACAAAAAAAAAACAACACAAAAAACCTGTCAGTGTTCTTCATGTTTCTTAGTGTGACATTAACATTATAACTCTAGTTTTCTCATTTTATCTGTGGTAACATAAAATCATTTGTTTACTGTATATCTGAGACAAAAACTAGTTGTTTAAATAAAGATGAAAATATGCCTTTTAACCATATAATATGACTTACATCTAAATCTTTGAGTTTTTCATTGAAATTGGAGATAAAACATCTCAGTAAAGTGACGATCGATAGATGGATATAACATACCATGACATCTGTATGAGTCGGTTACCTTTAAACTGAGACCGACCCAACCAGTAGGAAGGGAAACAGCCAGGGCTCGAACCACGGACCTTTTGCGTCAGAAGCCTATATAGATTATATTGGGGACGGGTCTCGAAACTGACGTCTGACAGTTTTATGTGCTGCCATACAAGAGACAGGGTGGGGATACCATGACTCATCACACATCTTGGCATGATCATACTATGCACATCTCCACCTGCTTCAGTTCCAGAGCTTGGTGAATCTCCCTGGAGCAATTGGGCAGCCTGGAGTGATACTACTGAACG
>RQTK01000527.1:279774-281193 GCA_003991915.1 Elysia chlorotica
TACGTCTGAAATTACCTGAAGATTTAGAATATAAGACTATAAAATATTTTTTTTGGTATAATGATAAATATTCAGAAATGAAAACAACAACAACAGCAACAACAACAACAACAACAACAACAACAACAACAACAACAACAACAACAACAACAACAACAACAACGCAGTTGATAATAATATAAACTATTTTTTGCTTTGTTTCAGGCTCGGCTCATGAGCAGCAACTTTGTAACAAGGCGCCATGTAGCCTAGGTGGTAAGTTATATGTTTCAATATTTCTGTCTAGTATGAGAAGCCAGAAGATAAGGTCGCGACGCATCTACAACTTGAGGAGTTTTAACCTATAAAATACATTTATTTTAGAACAGATCTACTGAAGTTTATTGAATTAGTGTCTTCATAATAATATAACAATGATATATGACATTTATCTAGCGCATATGACCATCCTTTGAGGCTGTCTCTGCGCACCTCACACAAAGTTATTTAAAACAACAACAACAACAACAACAACAACATCAGCAGCAGTAGTAGTGTCATCATCAACAACATCAACAACAACAACCCCAACAAAAATAAAAACAACAACAGCAAAAACAATACTGACAAGGAAAAAAGCATACACACACATACATAAAAACATATTAATATTGCAGCACCAAAAGATTGTATACAAGTGTGTCTTAAGCCTTTTTTTTGAATTGTGATAGTGTGAAAGATTTTTCGCATTTTCACTTGGATAGCCTAATATTCGATACTTTGGGTCCAACGTGGCTAAAAGCTCTTGCTTCATTCTATAGCTTTCCAGGTTCATACCAGTCACAAGAATTATAAAACTGATGTTGTCAGAAAATTATCATGATTTTACAGAATGATACAGTATAAGTGCTTTTGGTGACATTTTGTATACATATTTATATATTAAAAAAAAAAAACAATTTCAATTTACACTTTACACAATTCTCTCTGTTACAGGTAGCTAGTGCAGTTCTTAAGAATCAGTGTTATATGTTCTTCTCTTAATTCTGTTTCAGAACCTGGGCTGAACTTTACTGTTGGTGAAGTGGTGACCAACCTGAATCTGAAAACACTGCAGGTGAAAAGACGTAGGCCTGTAGCCTCAGATGTTTCATTTATCTTCATCATACTAATCATTTAATATCAGTGTGGTTAAATCGATATCTCCTTGAGTTACTTTAGAAAGCCTAGGGTGTATCCAAAGAAGTTTGATTTAATAAACAATCAGATGCTTTATTTAACTTCATCAGACTAATCAGTTAATATCAATGTGGTTCAACCCAGACCTCTTTAAGTTACTTTACAAATGCTAGCTTGGGTGATACCAAAGAAATTTGATTTAATAAACAGTTTAGCAAGCTGATATCACAGTGTAAAATAATAATAATAATGATAATGATA
>RQTK01000527.1:287185-336846 GCA_003991915.1 Elysia chlorotica
GAATTTGAGTCTATAATACATTCTCATATATTTCTTTATATTTTAGTGAGTGTACTATTACTTTAGTACCACAATTGTTTGAAATTATTGATTACAACAACGTGCCATTGAAGTA
Organism: Elysia chlorotica; assembly: GCA_003991915.1. Lineage (NCBI taxonomy): Eukaryota > Metazoa > Mollusca > Gastropoda > Plakobranchidae > Elysia > Elysia chlorotica. Next base: position 287,301 of record RQTK01000527.1, read on the forward strand.
CAATAAGGTATCATTTAAAGCAGATTGGTTAGTTGTTGTTTTTTATTGTAGCCACGTTTAAACATATAGCTTTGTACATATTCAAGCTTTATTCTTTGGCGTTTACCCCTTATTAAGCATTATTTTTTGTTATTTCCCTTATACTTTCAAACTCCAAAGCATTTAGCAGCATGACTTTTACCTTAGTTTGACCCCAACACTGTTTGGTCTTTGCGCTCATCCGATCTTTGATAGAAAATGAGGAGAAACATCAGTAGTTGTTTAACATGTTGTCATAATATGAAACTTTTCGCCTGCTACATTCTTTATGTTTTAGTGTATGTGCAATGTTATTTGTTTGATCTAAACAGTATTTGGATTTGCTCTCACCCGATCTTGGATAGAAAATAAGGAAAAACATCAGCAGGGGTTAACATGTTGTCGCTATTTGGAACTTCTTGCTTTTTACTTTCCTTATTTTTTAGGGTATGTAAAATGTTATTTGTGTCGATTTTGTATTGAGATTACACAAACGTTTTACGAGCCAATAGTATATATTATTTTTATCGTTTACGGTACTCTTTGAAATACCACTACGTTGAAACTTGTAGCTTTGTAATTAATAGAGTTATATCCCTTGGTCTTTATTATGCTTTATCTTTTCAAGATGTTCAATTTGCTTTGAATTTTGTTTCAAACTTTGCAGAAGCAAATGCCATTATTTTACCAGGGCGCATGCCGTATGCGTGGAAATCTGACTGTAAACTATTGCCAACTGAAGTGAATGTTCCCGTCGCTGTAAGTATGACAAGTATTATTATGGAGGATGTGCATGAATGTGGCCAGAGAAAGATGTCTTTGAGAATTTTAAAAAAAATCTGGATCCATCTCCTTCCTTTCATTAAAAAACGCCGATGTTGACTTCACTTGCATCCTGTCCAAAACTTCCCTAGGATTGGTTTTTGTTTTCTTCTACCTTGATTTGAGTTTTGTTTGCCTTTTTCTTACACTCCCTTTAATTCGTTTATCATTTTCAACCATGGCTTCTATCACAATGTATGATCCACAAACCCTCTCCTAGCGCTTAGGGCCTACTGGTTGGGTCGCTGTTAGTAGGTTACATCACAGGATAGTATGTATTATGAAGTTCGCTACTTTTTTTTAAATGTGTGGGGTACAATGTGTAATGTGATCAGGTGAGACATGAGTCATGGTATACCTACTGTGAGTCAGCATGTGGAAAGTAATCAGTCCACAATATCCCACAATTACATGTATAATAGTACTGACCTTAGTCACCCCAGAAAAAAAAAAAAAAAGAAATTCGATACTATATTCTGTGTTGACCATTGAGCAACACGAAAAACTGGTGAAAAAAGAATACTTTGGCAACACACTCTCTTCGCGTCTTCTCCTATCCATCGTTTTTACGTTTGTACACTTCATTATTTACTTCTTTTCGTTTTAATATTGTGTCCAATTAAGAATCACGTAACACTTAAAAAAGTCAAATCAAACAATTATTAAAAAGTCGTTACTCAGCATCTCTCTTGCCATTTTCGGTATAACCCTTATCATTGAACTCGAAGTCGAAAAGTATAAATTTAGGTTAATAAAAAAATGAAGTCGCCCGATTTGAGTCGCCCTTTTCATGAAGGGGAATTCCCGTTCGGTCGGTCCAATGAATGTAGTTTCGCTTTCACCATCAACTTGACGTGCTTGACATTGTTTTGACAATGATTGAGTTGACGTTAAACCTTCAAGCCTTGGCAAGGCACCTTGGCCCACAGAACTTCAACTATTTTAATCTAGGTCTGCAGTCATGTTTGTCGACCAAGGAATGGTGTCAACATTAGGGTGAAGAGAAACTCAGATTAGATTCTAGATCCGGCGTGATACTATTTTGCTTGTTATCACGAATTGGACGATAACACGATAAAATTGCAAGGCTGTTCAATCGTTTTATTCCCGACTTGAATGCCAAAGTTCTGCAAGAAAAACACCAAGCTCTATATTTCTCTGGATCTTCTGTTGCAGTTAAAAAGTGTACAGCGTAATTTAAACAATGCCTAGAACTAGCGGATCTGCACCCACTGGGAGTGGAAGTGTTTCCCTGGTTGGTGCTGTTGATCAAGGAACAAGCAGCACTCGTTTTTTGGTAAGGAAGCAGTTTTTGATACGATAGATCTAGATCTAGAGTTGTAAGTACAACACTGTAGTAACATACAACTTGTTGAAAGCCTTCTTAATCTCATATTCTTATGCAAAGTTGTAAGCTACCCAAATTTAGGCTACTTACAATTCAGAAACCCCTAACTAGATCTATAGATAGAGAAAAAGGCAACGGTGCACCTAATAATCAATGTTTTTTTTATATATTGAAATAAAAATACAGGATAATCATCTGGCTTTTGTGGTTAGCCTACATCTCTTTAAATGGTGTCTACAAATACAAACTTTAATTTACCATTACTCTCAACATGAGTGCGACATAATGAAAAAAAGTTTTTAAAGCTATCTATACATTTTTTTATATGACTAACTTTTAAGTTAACTCTCAATTCATGTCTCTCCTATTGCTCAGACATAGGTATATTACAATTCAACAAAATGTATTTAAGAATTTCATGATTCTGTTTTATTTTATTCATAAATCAAATTGATTTTTTCCCCATTTTAATCAAATAAATGTTTTTTTTTTTCTTTTTGCACTTATAAAATGCATTTTTTTCTTCTTCTTTTTTGCAATTATAAAATGCAATTTAACTATTTGCCAGATTTTCAATGCAAAGACATCGGAAGTCATCACCTACCACCAGGTGGAATTGAAACAAATTTTTCCCAAATCAGGGTGAGAATGACCTTTGATTTTATTTTAAAACTTAATTTGTATTTATTCATATCACACACATACAATCCTGCACGTCAGTAAATGATTTGAAAACAAAAGTCTCTTGCGCACTCCGAGGACCAATCTTATATCATGGGGAGATGTATCCTTTCCAAAGCTGGCCCCATTGTTTGGAACTCTACTTTTTTCTTTTAGATCAATATCTAGGGAGTCTCTTTTAGAAAAATTAAAAAACATTTCTTTTTATAGAACCTGTTGTCCAACTACAATTATCGCCTTAGGTATTGTGTTGTTTATTTTTAGTAATTTTTTCATGTATTCTCATTATCGACGGTCAATTTTATTGTGTATAATTCATGTTCATGATGTTCGTTTTTATTAAATGCTTTTATCTTCAATAATGTAAAGGGCTTCGATACCTTGGTGGAAAGTGCTATCTAAATAATATTCTTCTTAATATTATTTGCACACACACATACACAGAATTTCAGACTTCTATATATTTATTTTTTCATTTCACCTTTGAGCCAAACTTTAAATGTATTATTTTAACAATTGGTCTGAAAAATATACATGTATAAAAAAGCTTTGTGACAATCAAACTCACTGTTGGATAAAAGAAATCAATTCTATATTTGCCTTTTAATAAATTTTAAATGCAATTCTACCACTTTTCTTTTTAAGATGGGTGGAAGAGGATCCTATGGAGATACTTGAGACGACCAAGATCTGTATCGACAAAGCTGTTGAGAACTTGGTTGGGTTGGGTTACAAAGCAAGCGATATAAAGGGTAAGACTCTTTATTTATATTGTAGTTAGAGCTCATGAATGTTCATTACTCAAAATAACTTAGTTTGCTGGACGTCAGTGACGATCTATGCTGTAGCTATGTTGAAGGATTTTCATGTACAGTGCACTATACTTCTTTTAACGTCTGATAATTCCAAATTTACCCCAATTGGACATTCTTAAAAAGTCCAGAATAACTCTTTTTCAATTGCTAGGTCTGTATATTTTTGCTTAAATTGCAGTTTCCCTGATTCCATTCTTTTTTTTGACATGTTTCCAACCAAATATAACATTTTTCTGACACAATAAAGCAGGTAGTTGCAGTTTCGTACTAGATTTAATAGATAACCTTGTAAAAATAAATAAACTTTGTAGGCCCTGCACCTCTGTACTTTGTAGATTCCTATCTAGACACACAGCCAAGCTACTTAAGCCTTGGCACTCTCTTAAAATACTTTATCTTCTAATTCGACTTTCTTTTAACATGACATGAAAGTTCTGGTCCCTGTGATGTCTAATTAACAGCTAGGCAAAGTATTATTTTATCACTTAAAAGCTTGTTTACATGGATATAATATCTAAAAATGTTGTTATAAATAGATTTTAAATTGGTGGAGACCTTTCTTTAAAATGACCATTCAGCAAGGTGAACAATATATATATATAATTATTTATACACAGTAGTGATCCCATAAAATTAGTAAAATTTTGGCTTCTTAGCTTGACAATAAAATTAGATCTATAGATTTATATCAAGAAAATTTATGAAAATGACGACAAAATGCGAACTGAACTGGTGAAAAAATCACATCATTTCAAAGTTAGCTTAATGATAACATTTCTGGTAACTCTATAGTTTCTAGATCCATAAATAATTTTCTTTTTTATTTGAAAATAGGAATTGACAATAAAGTATTATGTATAAACATTTTTATGACAGGAAGGCTCTAGCTCAAAACTCATGCCTAGTTGCCTCTCTTTATTATTTATTAAAGTGTTATGATATTCTTTTCTCCCTAATTTCTAGCTGTGGGGATCACCAACCAAAGGGAGACAACCATTGTATGGGACAAGACCACAGGCAAACCTCTCTACAATGCTATTGGTAAATTTAATGTGTAGAATATAATTATTGTTATTATTATTATTATTATTATTATTATTATTATTATTATTATTATTATTATTATTATTATTATTATTATTATTATTATTATTATTATATATCTTTTTGATAAAAAAGTAAGCTACTTCCATCCTTTTGTTGCCAAGCGTATTGCCATACAATAGCATACCCTTGATTGGTAAGGATTTTAGACTCGCAGAAAATCTGTGGTTTCATAGAATTACTATAAACAAGTTTCATAAGAATTGGAAGTTTTAAGAATTAGAATAAAGGTATAGCCTAACAGTACTTAGTGGTAGTCTTTAGATGAAAATGTTCTCAAAATGATATTGCGAGATTATCAAGGAACACTTTTTAAACTCGTCTTTAACTCTTTGATTTGAATCAAGCCAACAGAGTTAAATGCAATTAGTTGTTTTTTTTGGATTGTATTTGTCAAATTGTGAAGTTGGCAATGGAAAGGTTGAAAAATATTAAGCGACAATGTGCTTGCACATTTTTGCATAATGATATAGATTTGAACAATTTTATAAAAAAAAAATCAATTTCCCTTTGGTTAAAAACCTATTTGTATGAGGCATATGAAGTCATGAATCCTCTCAACTGAATTGAAGGCCTTTAAAGGACGTCTTGTATTGTAGGGTTAGTAACTGGATCAAATATGTTTGACAGTCGTGCCAATTTGCTGTACATGTACAAATTTTCATTAAAAAAAAACAACCATCGACAGACCAGAGATCTGTAAAGGTCTATTAACCACTTGAGTGGGTAGTGGTCGAATTTGATCCCTATTTTGAAGGCAATCAAAACAAATTTTTATATCTATTACCGTGAATACAGAATGGCTGTCCCATTTTCACTCTCTGGTTCAAATCATCTTCGACTCTGCCACTTTCAGACCATAGTTCATTAGAATTTAATTAAAAAATATGTCAAAATCATCAACAGTTATGCTCTACGGGTACATCATTTCTAAAAATATACCTGGGCACTCAAGACGTTAAAAAGTAATGTTTTGTGATGCCATATGTTATCCTTAGTGACATGCTCAATTAAAAAAAAAAAAATAATAATTATCCAGTTGGCATTACTGGTTGTAAACTTTGTTCCAAATGAAATGACTATATCAATGATTGTGTTGGGTTTCTTATTTCCTTTTCTTTTCTTATTTTTCAGTTTGGTTGGATCTAAGAACACATTATATAGTTGGCATCACTGGTTGTAAACTTTGTTTCAAATGAAATTACCATATATATCAATGATTGTGTGGGGTTTCTTATTTTCTTTTTTTTCTTCTTATTTTTCAGTTTGGTTGGATCTTAGAACAGCCTCCACGGTAGATGAACTGCAGAAGAGAACTCCTGGAAATGACAAGGATTACCTTAGGGTGAGTGGGTCTCTGCTCTGTTGCGATATTCCCCTCTCTCTCTTTCTCTCTCTCTCTCTCTATCCTCTGAGAGAGACAGAGAGAGAGATAGTTATGTATTATGAATCTAATGTCGAGGAGCCATCGCAGCTTCACCGCGCTGAAGTAGGTGGCCAGGGGGAGACCACATTGAGACTGGGGAGACGAGGTTTTGTATGGAAGTTAAGAACATACTAATTACTGTAATCTAAAAAATGTGGCTTGATATGTAATAAGACAAGGAGAGAGAGAGAGAGAGAGAGAGAGAGAGAGAAGAGAGAGAGAGAGAGAGAGAGAGAGAGAGAGAGAGAGAGAGAAAGAGAGACAGAGAGAGAGATAGGGAGAGAGAGAGGGAGGGAGAGAGAGAGAGAGAGAGAGAGAGAGAGAGAGAGAGAAAGAGAGAAAGAGAGACAAAGAGAGAGAGAGAGAGAGAGAGAAAGAGAGAAAGAGAGACAGAGAGAGAGATAGGGAGAGAGAGAGGGAGGGAGAGAGAGTCTCTCTCTCTCTCTCTCTCTCTCTCTCTCTCTCTCACATTATCACTTTCGTGCATTCCTCTTTCGGTCTCCCCAGTCTCAATGTGGTCTCCCACTGGCCACCTACTTCAGTGCGGTGAAACTGCGATGGCTCCTCGACAACTCTGAGAATGTCAGGAAGGCAGCAGAGGATGGACGCTGCATGTTTGGAACTGTTGACTCCTGGCTTGTATATGTAAGTCTTGGCTTAGAGATAAGATAAGATAGATCTTTATTTGTTCGTTTCTAGGGAAATTTAACTTGGATATGTTTTTAGACGCATACATGATTGTATGTACTAATTGAATTGGTTAATACACATAGTCGATTCAATGTTTGAGAATTGAAGAATATTACTTATTATTACATTGATTATGACTTATGACTCTTAGAAGTGAAAGAAATAATTAAATTTGATATATTTTATCTACCCAAGGTGTCCTAAGGGATGTTTACATCTAACTTTCTAACACCATAATGAAAATAAAACCATTTAGTGCTTTTTTGGGGGGGTAAGTTCCACTCTTCTGAATCTAATGTTGTACATTATTTAACTAATAAAACAACCACCATAAAAACACAGGAGTAATAATACCACTGCTTTTGTCATTGAGATTTAAACAAAGCACAGATCATATCACCTGATATCTCAATAAGAACCAGAGACCCGTCCGCAATATAGCTTAGTTGCTGACGTCGAATGTTAAGAAACCATCTTTTTTATCATGAAAAACCACATATATACAGTCATACCTTTTCTGCCGTCCACTTGTCCATGGCAACCAACTGAAATGATATAGATGGGATGTAGATCTAGATTCATTTGTCTATGATTAGACAGAATTACCCGTTCTTATTGAATAGGCTGTGGAGTACCAAAAATGTAATGATTAAAAAAAATTATGTTTCATAAAAGCATAACTCTTTCTATTTCTTGTCTATCGAAATGCGCTAGCGGACCATTTAAACCAGTGTAATTGGGAACTAAAATATGGAAGCTTTGATTTCTTCTGTGAACATGGCAACTGACTTTGTGGAATTTTATTACAGAACCTGACAGGGGGAGTCAAAGGGGGGAAACACATCACGGATGTGACCAACGCCAGTCGCACTATGCTGATGAGCCTGTGTACCCTGGAATGGGACGAGAGCCTTTGTCAGTGAGTTTGGCTAGAAAACTGTATCAGGCTGGTGTATTAACACTTGAAGAAGGTAGAAAACTGTATCAGGCTGGTGTATTAACACTTGAAGAAGGTAGAAAATGTATCAGGCTGGTGTATTAACACTTGAAGAAGAGTTACAATTTTATGAAAAAAAAAGTGTTTGGCACTTTTTAATTTAAGGTCGTAATCCAATGAGCAAAATAGTTAGCGTTTTTGTAATTGTTGTTTAAACTTCAGATACTACCAAGTTATCTGGAATATTCTACTGTACGAAAATGTATATACATTGTAATATATAATCATCTATTAATATATATATATATATTATATATTAAACATTTCGTTTTCATTTGTAATTATTCGATTTAACTGCAAACAGCTATGATGTTTCTGTTGCCATACGAGTCATTTTAAATTTTTTTTCTTCCGTAGGCACTGCTTTTTTATGATTATTATGACATGTTCTTACTGTCTTGTAGGTTCTTTGATATCCCTATGAGCATTCTGCCAAGCATCAGAAGCTCTTCGGAGGTCTACGGGGTGCTTTCTTCAACATCACTGCGAGGGACCAAAATATCAGGGGTAAGTAACTATATGTATATGAGTATAATCGGACAAAGGGCCCATATGTTGTCAGATGTGATCTTGAGCTGGGGACTAATTATAATTATTATATGAACAAGGAATGAGTATATGCAAAAGGTTATTCCTCTTTGTTAGAAAACATTGTAGATGTTTAGCAAGATATCAGTGAAAGGAGGCTAGACTTTAAAAAAAAGTTTATGTTTATGTATTTCACACATTCTCTTATTAGGGGGTTGAACTAGCACAAGTGGTAGAGCTTTGGTCTTCCAATGGGCCAAATATTTATTTGTCCAACTCTATCTTCTACTGGTTGGGTTGGTGTGAGTATGACGTGAATTTTCTTAGACAGGAGGTATGGTATCCCTGCACTGTCTCTGTGTGGTACCATATAAAATTGTCAGATGTTAGTCCTGGACTCCGTCACAATATAGCTTATAAAGTTTTGACATTAGGCAATTGTATTCCACTCAGTGCAGCTGCAGAGAACTACTGCCTTTTTCTCCATGGCCTTAGGCAAAAGAGCGAAAGCTCAGAAACCACTGGACTAAACAAAAACAACACACTAGGCAACCAACTAAAAAAGCTCAGAGACCACTAAACAACAACAACACACTAGGCAACCAACTAAAAAAGCTCAGAGACCACTAAACAACAACAACAACACACTAGGCAACCAACTAAAAAAGCTCAGAGACTTTGACTAAACAACAACACATTAGGCAACCAACTAAAAAAGCTCAGAGACTTTGACTAAACAACAACACACTAGGCAACCAACTAAAAAAGCTCAGAGACTTTGACTAAACAACAACACATTAGGCAACCAACTAAAAAAGCTCAGAGACCACTAAACAACAACACACTAGGCAACCAACTAAAAAAGCTCAGAGACCACTAAACAACAACACACTAGGCAACCAACTAAAAAAGCTCAGAGACCACTAAACAACAACACATTAGGCAACCAACTAAAAAAGCTCAGAGACCACTAAACAACAACACACTAGGCAACCAACTAAAAAAGCTCAGAGACTTTGACTAAACAACAACACATTAGGCAACCAACTAAAAAAGCTCAGAGACTTTGACTAAACAACAACACATTAGGCAACCAACTAAAAAAGCTCAGAGACCACTAAACAACAACAACGACACACTAGGCAACCAACTAAAAAAGCTCAGAGACCACTAAACAACAACAACAGCAACACACTAAAAAAGCTCAGAGACCACTAAACAACAACAACAGCAACACACTAAAAAAGCTCAGAGACCTGGACTAAACAACAACAATCTTATCTTATCGTATCTTATCTTATCTCCCTGTTGCCAGATCCTGGGCGACCAGCAGGCGGCGCTCGTGGGCCAGCTGTGTTTCCAGGTGGGCCAGGCCAAGAACACCTACGGCACTGGCTGCTTCCTGCTCTACAACACAGGCCTCAAGGTGGGAACACTCGCCGATGGTGGATTTTTAAGTTTTAACCTTACTTTGTCTAGGCAGAGATATTACTACATCAACTAATAGAACTTTACTTTGTCTAGGCAGAGATATTACTACATCAACTAATAGTTGTTGTTCATACACCTTGCTCTACAACACGGGCCTCAAGGTGGGGACACTCGCCGATGGTTTGATTTTTTTACTTAGCGCTTTACTTTGTCTAGGACGAGATATTAGTATGACCACTATTAATAGTAGTTGTTGGTATATTCAAGGTGGGTACATCTACAAATGGTTTGATTTTTTAGTTAGCACTTTAGTTAGTCTAGGCAGAGATATTAGTGCATCAACTAATAGTAGTTGGTATACCATGCTCTACAACACAGGCCTCAAGGTGGGAACCTTTGCCGATGGTTTGATTTTTTTTAGTTAGCGCTTTAGTTTGTCTAGGCAGAGATATTAGTATGACCACTATTAATAGTAGTTGTTGGTATATTCAAGGTGGGTACATCTACAAATGGTTTGATTTTTTAGTTAGCACTTTAGTTTAACTAGGCAGTGATATTAGTACAACTAATAGTAGTTGTTGGTATACCATGCTCTACAACACCGGCCTCAAGGTGATGGTTTGATTTTTTAGTTTGTGCTTTACTTTGTCTAGGCAGAGATATTATTAGAACAACCAATAGTACTTGTTGGTATACTATGCTCTACAACACCGGCCTCAAGGTGATGGTTTGATTCTTTAGTTTGCGCTTTACTTTGTCTAGGCAGAGATATTATTAGAACAACCAATAGTAGTAGTTGGTATACTATGCTCTACAACACAGGCCTCAGGGTGGGAGAACTCGCCGATGGTGGATTTTTTTTAGTCATCTGTTCACTTTGGTTAGGCAGAGATATTATTAGAACAACCAATAGTAGTTGTAGGTATACCATGCTCTACAACACCGGTCTCAAGGTGATGGTTTGATTTTTTAGTTAGCGCTTTACTTTAAATAGGCAGTGATATTAGTACAACTAATAGTAGTTGTTGGTATACCATGTTCTACAACACCGGCCTCAAGGTGATGGTTTGATTTTTTAGTTAGCGCTTTACTTTGTCTAGGCAGTGATATTAGTACAACTAATAGTAGTTGTTGGTATACCATGCTCTACAACACAAGCCTCAAGGTGATGGTTTGATTTTTTAGTTAGCGCTTTACTTTGTCTAGGCAGAGATATTATTAGAACAACCAATAGTAGTTGTTGGTATACTATGCTCTACAACACAGGCCTTAAGGTGATGGTTAATGACCACTATTAATAGTAGTTGTTGGTATATTCAAGGTGGGTACATCTACAAATGGTTTGATTTTTTAGTTAGCACTTTAGTTTGTCTAGGCAGTGATATTAGTGCAATAACTAATAGTAGTTGGTATACCATGCTCTACAACACGGGCCTCAAGGTGGGAACACTCGCCGATGGTTTGATATTTTTAGTTAGCGCTTTAGTTAGTCTAGTCAGAGATATTAGTATGACCACTATTAATAGTAGTTGTTGGTATACCATGTTCTACAACACGGGCCTCAAGGTGGGTACACCTGACGATGGTGGATTTTTAAGTTTTAACTTTACTTTGTCTTGGTAGAGATATTATTACATCAACTAATAGTAGTTGTTCATACGCCTTGCTCTACAACACAGGCCTCAAGGTGGGAACACTCGCTGATGGTGGATTTTTTTAGTTAGAACTTTACTTTGTTTAGGCAGAGATATTAGTATGACAGCTAATATAGTTGTTTGTTCATACACCATGCCCTACAACACTCAAGGTTGATTTTTTAGCCTGTTACTTTAGTTCCAGGCAGAGGCATTACTACTAGTACTAGTACTATTACTGCTGCTGCTGCTACTACTACTACCACCGCTACTACTATTACTGCTACTACTACTACTACTACTACTACTACTAGTACTACTACTACTACTACTACTGCTGCTTTTTTTCCTTTAAAAACCCACCTTCAACCACTGGAAAAGTACTAAATCTAAATTGTATGTTACAAAAAAATTTAAACATACATTCTTGTATCTGTTTGTGCGTTCATAGAAATCTTGATGTATAGATGAAGCCATTAAAACATAATTATGTTAGGCAATCATGGTTAATCAGGCTCTAGTTGCTAATATAAGTTTTGAGATAAAGCCCTCTAAACAAAGAAAAAACTACTCTACATGATCTTTTTCATTGCCTAGGAAAAATAATTATATCTGGTTCTAGAAAAAATATAAATACAATTTACAAAGAGAAACTACTCTACACTAACCTATTTCCTTGCCAAAGAAAAATAATTACATTTGTCTCTAGAAATAATAGAGACAATTTGCAAAGGAAAACTACTCTACATTGACCTATTTTATTGCCAAAGAAAAATAATAACGTTTGGTTCTAGAAATAATAGAGATACAATTTACAAAGAAAGACTACTCTACATTGACCTATTTCATTGCAAAAGAAAAATAATTACATTTGTTATCCTGAAATAATAGAGATACAATTTACAAAGAAAAACTACTCTACATTGACCTTTTTTATTGCCAAAGAAAAATAATTACATTTGGTTCTAGTAATAATAAAGTTATAATTTCTCAACCCCTAAAAATGCAATCGAGGCTTCTTAACATGCTATATAAAAAATCTAAAAAAGTGAAAACTTCAACTTGTGTCTGATTCACCCTGGCTGCTTACTTATGTCTAGCATGAATGCCTCTCGTATTCTTTTGAGGCAAATTTGAATACCTGTATGAACATAAGCATTGCGTCCAGGTAACACTTTACGATTATTCGTATGTCTTCTAATCCATTATATACATCAAGATGATCAGGATTACGATAACTGTCCCTGTGTTTTCCAGGTTGTGGAGTCCAAGACTGGACTTCTGACCACTGTGGCCTACAAGCTTGGCAAGGAGGCGCCCGCCGTCTATGCCTTAGAGGTGAGAGCTTGCCAAGGTTTCATAGTCTTATGGATCTCTTAATATTTTTTAATTTTTTGTTATATAAATTTGAGGCAACAAAGGTGGAGTTGAGTTGAGTTGGTTGATTACTTAGCAACTAATGTCGGTACTATGATTTATAGACTTTCCTGTGGACGTATCCCAAGAATAATGTCTGACGATTTACTGACACACGGAGACACTGTGGGAACACTTTGACTTTGTCTCAGATGTTCATTATGATTGGGTCAACCAACTTTAAAAATTTTTCAATTTAAAATAATCTAAATTGAAAAAAAGAAAAAGTCAATTTTCAATAGTTTTTTTAGTTTTTTTTAAAGGCTACTCGTTTTGGGACACACCGTTAACCGATATGTTAACGTCGGAATGTGCAGCATGATGTGTAAAGGTTAAACTGGGAGAGAGCTTCAATCCTAGAAAGAACAAAATATTATTGTTTATTTATGTTTTTAATTCTTTTCACATCCTATGAAGAACAGAATATAATTGTTTATTTATGTTTATCTCTTTGTCTCTATTTCCCAGGGAGCAATCGCTATTGCCGGGGCCTGTGTTCAATGGTTGAGAGATAACATGGGAATGATCTCGACTTCGGCAGAAATAGGTGAGTTGTAGTTGAGTTGGTTTAACATCCAACATCAGCACTATTTAGGCTATATTGTGGACGGACCCCAAGACTGATGTCTGACAATTTTATGTGCTGCCATACACTAGACAGGGCAGGGATACTATGACTCCTGTCTCAGCCGGTCACATTTAACTGACACCGACCCAACCAGTAGGGAGTGCAATGGCCAGGGCTCAAACAACGGACCTTTTGCGTGGGAAGCCGATGTTCTACCCTAGGACCACAGCGCCCGCCAGAAATAGGTGAAACTGTCTATCACTCTTTCTATGACCCTGTCTGCCTGGCTTTTTCACTCTGCCTCCGTCTCTTTCTGTCAGTCTGTCTGTCCTGTCCCTCTTGTCTTTATCTGTCGATCGGGATGTCTCTCTGTATAATTTCTCCCCATCTCATTTTGTCTCTACGTTTTTCTCTCCATCTCTTTCTCTGTATCAGCCTTTCTCTCCATTTCTTTGTGTCTGTCTGTCCTTCTCTCTTTCTCTCTCTGTCGATTTGTTTGTCTCTATGTCTTTCTCTCCATCTGTTTCTGTCAATATACCACCACCATCTCCCCTACCTTCATCACCATTAACCAAACGATCCCTGCTAACACGTGCAACATGATCCACATTGTTTACTCTTTTGTTTCACTATTTCATTTCCGTTTTATCTAGAGAAACTTGCGTCTGCCGTTGAGAGCACCAGTGGTTGTTACTTCGTGCCAGCCTTTTCTGGCCTCTTCTGTCCTTATTGGCAAAGTGACGCGAGAGGGTAAGTGCTCTGTGGAGAAATATTTTTATGAAAAGAAGGTGGGAGCGAAACTGGAGCGTTGGTCTCCAAACTGGGAGGTCCCTGGTTTAAAACCCATGATCAGTCCAAAAATTTATTTTGTCCGATTTCGACCCTTTCTTGTTGGTTTGGCGTCAGTATAGTGTGATTTGGTGAGACAGGAATCCCAGGACCTCAGTACTGTCTCTGTTTGATTGAACGTAAAATTGTCAGACGTTAGTTTTGGGACCTGTCCATAATACATGTATAGCCCTGCTGCTGACAAAGGATGTTTTGTTAACAAAACTCAAGTCACTCACTTCAAGGAGGATGAGGTGGTTCAATGAATGGGAAAGCTCATGGCTTCTAATTCCAGAGTTGCGGATTTGATCCTGAGTGCCTATTGTGTTTTGGTTTATTTTTTTTCTGGTCGGGATGGTGTCAGTATGATATCATGGGGTGTGGTGGCCCTGGGGTAGAACATCAGCTTCTGGCGCGAAATGCTCATGGTTCGAATCCTGGCAATTTCGCTCCCTACTGGTTGGGTCGGTGTCAGTATAATGTGACCTGCTGAGACAGGAGTCATGGCATCCCTGCCGTGTCTTGTGTGTGGCAGCACATAAAATTTTCAGACATCAGTCTTGGGGCACGTCCATAATATAGCTTATATAGTGCTGATGTTGGACGTTAAGTCACTTTTATGCTATGTATAATATATTGTATACTATTTCTCCCCAGAATCATCTGTGGCCTGACTCAGTACACCAACAAAAACCACATTGCCAGGGCGGTGCTCGAAGCCGTCTGCTTCCAGACCAGAGAGGTAAGGACAAGCTTTATTACTCATACACAGTCGGGACTTTTACTTTTTTTTAAAACGATTCTCATGAGAAACATTGGACACAAATTTTTAGAAATTTTTTGTATCTTAATAACTTGCAAAAAAAAAGAAGAAAAGTCATTTGTTTATTTGAACTATGTCGTACATGTAGGTGGATTTCTAAGTTTTATATTCAGGTTGACCTCACTTAAAAAATAATAAAACAGCGAAAGACAAATTCTGAACAATAATAGATTTATATAAAACAAAATCTAAAAAAATCTTATACTGTGCTGTAGGATTCTTAACCCTTAGAACCCTGAGCTCCTGAGCTCACTCAGTGAGCCCAATATCGGCTTCAGATGCAAAAGGTCCGTGGTTCGAGCCCTGGCGATTTCGCTCCCTACTGGTTGAGTCGGTGTCAGTTTAATGTGACCATATGAGACCAGAGTCATGGTATCCCGGCCCTGTCTCGTGTGTGGCATCACATAAAATTGTCAGAAATCAGTCTTGGGGTCCGTCCATAATATAACCTTTATAGTGCTGATGTTGGACGTTAAACCAACTTAACAACTTCCTGAGCTCAATGCTGCCCTATATCTAAAAATAGGAAAATAATGTAGGTACCAAATGAAGGCAGGTGCCCCCCTATTCTTCCTGCTAGAAACATTTGGCTGTAACTTTTTCTTGTCCCTTTGACAAACTGGGTCTGTGACAAATCTGATCTGTAAAAAACTGGGTCTGTAAAAAAACTGGGCGGTCCCCCCTATACTTCGGGCTAGAAATATTTGGTTGTAACTATTCCTCCTCTCTCTAACAAACTGGGTCTGTGGCAAATTGGATCTTTGAAAAACTGGGTGCCCCCCTACATTTTATGCTAGAAACATTTGGCTGTCCTTTGTTCTCCTCTCTCTCTCTGTCAAATTGGATCTGTAAAAAACTGGGTGCCCCCCTATTTTTCCTCCTAGAAATATTTGGCTGTAACTTTTTCTCCTCTCTCTGACAAACTGGCTCTGTGACAAATTGGATATGTGAAAAACTATTCTTCCTGCTAGAAATATTTGACCATAACCTTTTCTCCTCTATCTGACAAACTGGGTCTGCAAGAAAAACTGGGTGCCCCCCTTCCCCTCCCCTATTCTTCCTGCTAGATGTACTTGGTTGTAACTTGTTCTCCTCCCGCTAATAAACTGGGTCTGTTTGTGAAAAACTGGGTGCGTCCCTATTCTTCCTGCTAGAAATATTTGACCGTAACCTTTTCCCGTCCCCCTCTCTCTCCCCACCCTGCCTGAAGCTGCTGGACGCGATGAACACGGACAGCGGTCTTGAACTGACCAGTGTCAAGGTGGACGGAGGAATGACCGTCAACTCGCTGCTCATGCAGATCCAGGCAGACCTGCTGGGCATTGAAGTCGGTAAGTCTGGAGTCTTTAGGTTTATTGACTTTTGCAACCTGGTCGTTAGATTTGGGATGCCTCAGCAATCCATTCAATGCAAATTGGGAGCGATCTCATTCTATTATTCTATTGTCCCTTAAAGCCTTTAGTGAATAGAATCCTTTACCCCATAACTCCCACCCCCCTCCACACACACACACGCACAAAACAAAACAAAAAGAAAAGATAAAAACAATTAACACCAAGAAAACTAAAACAAACGAAAATCTATTGTCACTCTTTGATATCAATTTTATTCCATCAAACTTGTGAAAGATAATTTGCAAGGTGACATTAACAGAGCTCTATCCACACTTTACGCTTTTGAGAAAAATGAAATTAGAAGTTTGGACTTGGACTTGATCATATTAATGACTTGCCCATTACCCACACTGCTGTTTTTATTTTATAGTTATAACGGGTCTACCAATCTCTACAGCTTTTTGTGTGATAATTCTTCGGCACAGAAAGAACCTTTTAATACTCTCATCTCTAATTTTACCCCAAAACTGCACATAGAAACTATAAATCTTGTATCACGAATTTCCTCTTTAATGCCGTTTCTCCGCAGTGCGACCATCCATGACGGAGACGACTGCCCTCGGAGCGGCCATGGCGGCAGGAAGTGCCGAGGGTGTGGATGTCTGGGATCTCCGGGAACTCATGTCGGCAGCGCCCAAAGGCAGCCCTTCAACTCCGGTGGCCACAGATATTTTCTATCCGTCTATCACTTCTGAGGGTAAGCTCGTTAGCAATTAGTATTGGGACTCGTCCGTAATATAACCTACTATTGGTGGCATTGTACGCTAAATAAAAACTTAAAATGAAACTTATTTTCTCAAACATTATGTACAAAGTCTTTATAATTCAAGCCTACAATATGTTTTCTTTTTTATATATAACATAGAACTTAGAAGTAAATTACTTGATATTTAAGTCTGCTATGAACTTAGAAGTATAATGTAGTTCCATTGATATTTAATACACATATGTTTCTTAGTGCTTTACATTGGAGTGTTCTCTCACTAAAAAGAACTAATTTGAAACACAATTTTCTCATTTTCTACTTTTCGCAGTTGTCTGTTTTTCAAATGCAAAAGCCCAGCTTCTATTGACTGTACACCAAAACCGGTTTAGGGAACTGGCTCAAGTGGTAGAGCGTTGGTCTTCAGATCAGGAGGTCCACGGATCCAATCCCACGATCGGCAGATTTATTTGTTCGATATTCGTCCCCTGTAACTGGTTGGGTCGGTGTCAGTATAATGTGACCGGCTGAGACAGGAGTCATGGTATCCCCCTGCCCTGTTTCGTGTGTGGCAGCACATAAAATTGTCAGACGTAAGTCTTGGGGCCACACTTCTGAGGGTAAGCTCGTTAGCAATTAGCAGTTCGTCCAATGAAAGGGCAAACTGGCGCAGTTGGTAGAGTGTTGGTCTTTCAATTGGGAGGTCCCAAGTTTGAAACCCATGATCTGTCAAAAATATATTCTGTCTGATTCGGTCCACTACTGATAGAGTCGTTGACAATATATAGTGATCAGCTGGGATCCCTGCATTGTTTCTGTGTGTTAGACATAAGTCTTCGGACTCGTCCACAATATAGCCTACCATTGCTGACGTTGGGCGCTAAATAAAAACTTAAAATGAAACTGGAACTATGTGTCCAATGTTACTTGATTTTTTTTTCCATTATACGTAAGACTAATAACCCATAATTCATAAATTTAACATACTGCTCTTATTTTGTCGAACATTATGTACAAAGTCTTTATAATTCAAGCCTACAATATGTTTTCTTTTTGCTATGTAGCATAGAACTTAGAGGGGGAGTATTGTAATTTCATTGATATTTAATACCTGCATATTTCTGAGTGCTTAACATGGGAATGTTCTATCAATAAAAAGAATTAATTTTTTACACAATTTCCCCATTTTCCACTTTTTGCAGTTGTCTGTTTTTCATTGCAATAGCTCAGCTTCTTATTAGCATTTTGAGACCTGAGATCCTGAGCTTAAAATATCTCTCTGCCTGGGATTCCTCATCAGAAGGGGGGGGGGGGCTCAAGTGGTAGAGCGTTGGTCTTTAGATCAGGAGGGTCCACGGATCCAATCCCACGATCGGCAGATTTATTTGTTCGATATTCGTCCCCTGTAACTGGTTGGATCGGTGTCAGTATAATGTGACCGGCTGAGACAGGAGTCATGGTATCCCCCTGCCTTGTTTCGTGTGTGGCAGCACATAAAGTTGTCAGACGTAAGTCTTGGGGCCCATTGCCATATAGGACTCCCTAGAGGAACCTAGGAGACGTTAAACCCCATGGATAATCTCCTCATGAGAGCTAGATTCAGGTCTAGGCTCAAGTATTTTGTCCTCACTAGATCTAGAATCATTAGAATATCATTTGAAATTTTAAATTTTGTCCTGACTAGATCTAGAATCATTATCATATCACTTAAAATTTTAAAATTTTGTCTTGACTCGGCAGAGCGAGAAGAACGCCTGGCCAAGTGGAAGATGGCGGTGGAGCGAAGCATGCACTGGGACACCACTGGCAAACCATTGCGTGAGTTTGGGTTTCCCATCATGCTTGGGGTAAACCAAGTGGCTCGATAGTAAACCACAAAGTTTATAATTATTTGTATGGGAGGTTGCCGTGGACTTTCTAGTTCCCGCCTAGTTGGGTTGGTGTCAGTATAATGGGAGCTGCTGAAAATAGGAGCTCTTTCTTTGTGTGGGAAAAGCACAATTTTATCAGACGTTTGTCTTGACAACTGTTCACAGTATAGTCTTGTTGGTCACAATGGGAGCAGCTAAAACAGTTCTGTTTTTGTGTGGTAACAAGTTCGGTTTTGTCAGATGTTGTCTTGACAACTGTTCACAGTATAGTCTTGTTGGCCTCAATGAAGGTTAAGAAACCAAGAAAAGGAGCTATCTTACTTACCATAACAAAAATTATGACAATTGGGTAGTCTGAGAACAATTTTAGGTCCCTTGTGCTTTCTGGAGAATGTTCTGTGATAAATCTTTATTATGTGGTTTTGAGAAAAATTCGTCTTGGCATGTTATTACATGTTCAAAATTATAATAAACACATGGTTACACAAATTATATACAATTCCTTGAGACACCAAGACCATTACATGATTATGTCATTTATAAAGTTTAACCAGACAATACTTAAACACAATAAGTTTGATAGAGACTCAATGCAACGACTGTAATCAATCAAAACAACATTAGTTTCAGCTAAATGTAGCAACCGCAATCAACCAAACTGCCTTGCTTTCTTCTCTCCGTTTTCTTTCTACTGCAAGCTTAGGCGTCTCGAAGGGCCTGTGGAACACCCTGGGCCCCGGCCTGTATGCGTTCGGGAGCTTCGGGATGTTCCTGTTGGCCAGCCTGGTGTCGGGAGATGGTGCGAGAAGATGATGATGATGCTACCTCAAAAACTCAGGGATTTATAATACACTACAGACGCGGCAGCACAAGCCTGTGTCAAAGTTGTACGGCCAAGCGTTATTTGGTCGCACGTTCACGTCGTTCCTCGTGGAACTCTTTTACGGTTTTACGTTTTACTTGGAGCCGAATTTAGGCAGTTAAAAAAAAAATGGACAGAGGAAATTTTATGTTTTTTTTTAGTTTTAGATTATGAATGTATTGAAATGAAGGTTTGCAACGAGTACAGATTCATAAATTTACTCATGTATGTTTTACATAAGGCCAAGTTTCGGCTATTAAAAGTAATACCCAAGCGTCTCAGTTTGATGGGATGAAGATACATACATTCCAATTAAGGCCTATGGAATTGTCTGTATTATGTGTGTCTAAACTTCACCCCTAGTCAAACAATTGGAGGACAGTTTTTCTAAATGTTTTATAAACTGAGGAAAGCATTTACTTACCCCTAATTTAAGATGGAAGTTGACGAACTGCAAATGCATAATAGATTTCACTGTTTGTGCCTCATTGTCATACGAATTGAATAAGGACCCTAACTGTAAGTTCTGTCAAAAGATATGGGACAATTTGTCCTTTTTTTTTGTTGAAACATTCAATATTTCAAGTCTTTGGTTATTTAACCATCTGTGAATCCATGTTTGATAATTTCACCTTGATATCAACGATAAAGAAAAAAGGATACAAGGCACAGCGTGTGATATGCTCATATGTCCTTTAAAATCTTGAAGACTGTTTTACTTTAGTTATACAGTATGTACTATTGCTCCCTCCCAACAAAAAAAACATTTTGATAGAACTTTTTTTTTTCTTTTATTATTTTATTTTGTTCTGAACTCTAATATTAATATCAAGACAGTTTCTGCTCTACAAGCAGTACAAGCTGTGTGGTTTACACGACGATAAAGAATGATATAACCACATCACTTGGTTATGGAGTTTCCTTATTGCTCGTTGGCTCCCTAAATCTACGGCAGATTTCACTTCCTATTGCCTTCATTTTTCACTATGGGCTCTGTTATAGAAAGGGGGGCGCGGTTGCCCTGGGGTAGAACATCTGCTTCCTACGCAAAAGGTCCGGATTCAAGCCCTGGAAATTTCACTCCCTACTGGTTGGGTCGGTGTCAGTTTAATGTGACCGGCTGAGACAGGAGTCATGATATTGCCGCCCTGTCTCGTGTGTGGCAGCATATAAAATTGTCAGACGTCAGTCTTGGGACCGTCCACAATATAGCCTATATAGTGCTGATGTTGGAGGTTAAACCAACTAAACTCCAACAACTGTTTTCTTTTCTTATTTTGGTTCTCTTTGTGTCACTTCATCTTGCCCTCTCCCCTGCCCTCAGGTTGGCTAATTTTTCTATACTTTCTACTTTATTTTCTCTCCCTTCCCTAACCTTATTTACTCTACCCCTAAGTTATATAATCTTTATAAGTAAATTCCCGAACTACCCTATTTATATCAATACCAGAATTATATTTACAGGGACTATATTCTCCAGAAAAAGAATCTATTATTGTGTTGTTTTTTTCTGTTCATGTATCATTTGTTTCATTTTATAAAGAAGCTTTCAACAATGGATTCTATACAAAGCACTAGTCCATAATGATAACCCAACTGTTTCTTATCATAAGCGTTTTTGTTTTCTGGACAGAACAGAGAGTAACGAAACATTATTGTCCGCAGACCAAAAATTTCGGACCAGATAAGTTGAACATTATCATTATTACTATCTTTATCATTAATACTATTATTATTATTATTATTATTATTATTATTATTATTATTATTATTATTATTAGTTATTGTAATTATAATTATGAAAATTATTTTTTATGTGTAGATATTATGATAGACTTCATTTCTTCCTATCATTCTTTTTATCTCTATGATTCTTGTAAAAATGTACACAGTTTTCCACGGAGCGCGGTGGTCCAGGGGTAGAACATCGGCTTCCGACGCAAAAGGTCCCGAGTTCGAATCCTGGCTGTTGCGTTCCCTACTGGTTGGGTCGGTGTCAGTATATTGTGACCGGCTGAGACAGGAGTCATGGTATCCCCGCCCTGTCTTGTGTGTGGCAACATATAAAATTGTCAGACGTACGTATTGGGGCCCGTCCACAATATAGCTTTTATAGTGCTGCTTTTGGAAGTTAAACCAACCCAACGAACCAACCTACACAGTTTTCCTCTGTTACTAGTGTTTTGTTTCATTGTTTTTTTTTTTTTAAAGACTCACTTTTTTCCTTCTGAAGGTTTAAGAACTTAGTCTTAAGTTAATATTTACTGTCTTTCAACCCTGAATGCACAATACATCTGTGTAAGTTTGCTATAATGTTTGAAATAAATGTGATGCCAATCCATATGACAAAAACTTTATTAGGTCCTATATGTTTTGCAACATTTTGATAGCCTGGAAATTGATTATGACATATGAAGACCACAGGGGAAAAACTGGACATGTCACATCAGGCAAGTTTTTAGTTATTTGAATTTTAAACTTTGAAAAGCTGTCATCTATTAAAGGAAATGTTTTTTTATACTGATAATTTTAGGTGACATGTCCGTTTTTTCCATACCACTCTTTACCGTTATGATAAAATTAAGCGCCCTTTATAATCTGAGGGGCATAACTTAAAATATTCAAATTTGTGACATGTCCGGTTTTTCCCCTGTAGTCTTCATATATTTTTTAGATTAAAACAAAATGAATGATAATAATTCTGTTGATATGCACATTTTGAATTGGTGGTTTTCAACCGATTTCACATAAATTTGGAAAAATTGTTGAATTTCCACTTGTAGAAGAAATGAACATGTTCTAAGGCGCTACTTGCACCAGTATTTTTAATTACAGTTGTTAATTTTAATCTATCTCATTTTCTGAATCATTTGTGGTCACAATTGAAGCATGCAGTTAGCAGTTTAAATTAAAAACTTGCAAAGATATTTTTGTTCTGAATGATTAAAATACCACTCGTTCGTGTGGTAAGGTGTCGCACTTATAAGCCTTAACTTATCAATGCAATTTGTTATTTCTACGCAGGATGCTTTTGTTAAAAAATATTTATAAAGATGTGCACACAATGTTTAAACATTTTTCTCAGAATTTTTTGAAATTAGTGGGTACAAATGAACCCTTTGACTATTAACTTTATTTTTAAACGTTTTTTGCCAAATTGTAATTGTGATAAATCGGGGGGCGCGGTGGCCCAGGGGTAGAGCATCGGCTTCCGACGCCAAAGAGTGTGTGGCAGCACATAAAATTGTCAGACGTCCATCTTGGGGGCCGTCCACAATATAGCCTTTATAGTGCTGCTTTTGGAAGTTAAACCAACCCAACCAACCAACCTACACAGTTTTCCTCTGTTACTAGTGTTTTGTTTCATTGTTGTTGTTTTTTTAACTTTTTTTTTTAAAAAAGACTCACTTTTTTTTCATTCTGAAGGTTTAAGAACTTAGTCTTAAGTTAATATTTACTGTCTTTCATCCCTGGATGCACAATACAGCTGTGTACGTTTGGTATAATGTTTGAAATAAATGTGATGCCAATCCATATGACAAACACTTTATTAGGTCCTATATATTTTGCAACATTTTGATAGCCTGGAAATTGATTATGACATATATTTTTTAGATAATTAAAACAAAATGAATGATAATAATTCTGTTGATATGGACATTTTGAATTGGTGGTTTTCAACCGATTTCACAAAAATTTGAACATTTATTGAATTTCCACTTGTAGAAGAAATGAACATGTTCTAAGGCGCTACTTGCACCAGTATTTTTAATTACAGTTGTTAATTTTAATCTATCTTCTTTTCTGAATCATTTGTGGTCACAATTGGAGCATGAATTCAGTAGTTTAAATTAAAAACTTGCACAGGTATTTTTGTTGTGAATGATTAAGATACTACTCGTTCGTGTGGTAAGGTGTCGCACTTATAAGCCTTAACTTATCAATGCAATGTTTTATTTCTACGCAGGATGGTTTTGTTAAAAACTATTTATAAAGATGTGCACACAATGTTAAAACATTTTTTCTCAAAGTTTTTGAAGATATTGGCTACTGAAGAGTCCTTAGGCTATTAACTTTAATTTTAAACATTTTTGCCAAATTGTCATTGTAATAAACCAAAAATAATTATTATGAAATTATTTTGTCAAAAAAGATTACTGTAGGTTTTATTTTAACAAGATCTAGCATGCTTTTTATATATTATATTTTGCATTTCAGGGTCACAACAACAAATAAATTTTCTATGAAGTGATTTTTTTCAGAGCATTGTGATTATTTTTTTATCTTTTTTTTTTGTGCATGATTTTTTTTTCTTATTCTTACTGTTATTCTATCAGGTGTGTTTCCCAATAATAACGAAAAGAAAAACTCGTAAACTTTTCTGTTTTTATCTACATCTATTCAGTATTATTGAAAGAAAATATTCAAAAATTTTGGAAAAACAAAATTTGTAGATTGATTTTTCCTTTTCATTATTAACACGATTGTGTAATCAGATTAAAATATAACAGTGAAATATTCAAACTATACATGGTAAGGTAACAGTTGTTAAAATATTTGTCTCATTCAGTTGTACTATGAGTAATAGTATACTTATGATTATAAGATGTCCAGACAAATTTAACAATTTCATTTTTAAAGTTGAGTGTCTGCACATAGAATAGAAATAAGAATAGATTTTGTACTTAAAATCAAATGTTAGATTGTATAAAAACCATATAGAAATCAAAATCAACCATTTATGCAATTTAATTAACAATTATGTGGTTGTTCTATAGTTCTTGCTATGGTGGTTGTTGATTCAAATTAAACTGTTATAATTGATGTGCGTGGTTCTGGTTTTTTGTTTTTAATATTCTCAAGTGTTTATGTTGTGGTTACTTCCAATGGAATTAAAATAAATTAGGCACTTTTTATCTAAAGCAATACCATCTGAAAGAGGAAAATAAAAGCCTATGTAAAAAAAATCAAACCAACTTCTCTCTCCCCCCCCCCCAAAACAAACAACAAACAACAAAACAAAACAAAGAAACATTAAAACTAATATTGCCCTTCAAAATCTGTTCCAGTTTCTATTTTACTTACATGTACATGTAATAGGTATTTTTTTCTGATTTAAGAAATGTAGTGGCTGCTAACACTTACATACCCGCTGTTTCTATACTTTCAAAGTGTTCAAAATGTGACATCTGTTGTTTTTTGTTATTGTTTTGTTCTTTGTTCTTTTTTTTTTTTTCTGTTTCCAATTAGCCTTTGATTTCAACACCTCAGCTGTATAGGCCAAAATAAAATGCTAATATTATATGGTATCTCATTTCTAAAATATTAAAGATTTTGAGTATTTAAGAAGTTAGATATCATACAACTGAGGTCACGATTTGGTTTTTAATATGCAAATCATTTTTGGACTGCTCCCAAAAAAGACTGCCCATGCACATTGTATGGAGGGGTTTGTAGCGACCACTCAAAATTAGTCTAACTTTGCTGTTCAGATTTGTTCAGTGAAAACTTCAAGACATGTAGTGTACTGAGATTGGGGCTAGCTTGTTTGTTGCTTAGCGTCCAAAAAGCTATATTGTGGACAGGTCACAAGACTAACGTCAGACGAATTTACGTGCTACAACAATGCATAGTTACCATGACTCCTGTCTCACTCTCAGCCGGTTACACAAAAACTGACCTAACCAGTAGTGGACGAAATTGGACAAATATGTGCTTTTGATCGATCGTGATTTTGAACAAGGGACATTGTGAGACCAACGCGTTTTAACTTGCCGCCACACCCTCCCTCTCTCTCTCTCTCTCTCTCTCTCTCTCTCCTCTCTCTCTCTCTCTCTCTCTCTCTCTCTCTCTCTCTCTCTCTCTCTCTCTCTCTCTCTCTCTCTCTCTCTCTCTCTCTCTCTCTCTCTCTCTCTCTCTCCCTCTCTCTCTCTCTTGAAATGAAATGAAAGAAAACAGCAAAACCGAAATGATGCATTTATTTCACTGATCCAGTTGAAGATTTATATGTTCATTTTAATAACTTTAATCAGAATTAATTACGTTGCCGTAGCTCACATTTCGTCGTAATTCGTATTCTTATGTCGTAAGCTTATAAAAAAACTTTGTACTTACGAACCAATGTCTTTTTACTCTTAGCCTCAAACCCAACTAGACTAATTTCGTGAATTCATTACACACTTTTCTTTTATTTTTAATTTGAAGAGTTTTTATCTCTAGCTTGCTTTGCCAGCTCCATCGCCATGACAACCAAGCTGTCAAAATATTCCTCGGCGGAGGGAACTATTTCATCCGGCGGAAGCAGAAAACCCCTAACATCGTCGCCACTAGGCCTGAGCTCGATGCAGGTGGCGAAGATTCCGGGAACTTCTTTCAGGGCCCAGTCCTCCCCCGCGCCGCTCGCGGCATCTGGACAGAATTAAAGAGTTAAATAGTTTTTTGTTTCGATAAAAATTTCTGCCAATCTTCATAGTATCTGTTTAAAAAAAACCCCTAAATTTAAATGTGTAAAAGCGAAGCTTAATTAAAAAATAATGTGTGATTAGTTCAGAATTTCGAAATGCTCTATATCTTCTTTAAAGTGGAGGGAATACGAAATGTATCTTAAAACATTACAAATTTAACCAAACCAAGTTTTGAATATGCTTCTAAAAAATTATAGATAAATTTGGACTCATCCACAATTCACCATGTTGAGTGCTGATGCCTAATAATAATAATGATAATAATAATAATAATAATAATAATAATAATTTAATAATAATATTAATAATAATAAAGTGTACCGTATATAAAGCGCCATACTTATCCAATGAACTCACCTCATGGCGCTTTTATATAAATATATTAAGATCTCAGTCAAAAAAGAATTTGGCATATAACAGAGATAATAATTCATATAATTCTACACAATTCTATTACAAAACTAAAAGCATTCATTCATACAAGAACGTCATTTGAATACATAATTAAGCTAGGCGATTGAACAACTAGGACTGCATTTTAATAGCTTTTTAGAAGTCGCTTCTGAATTAACGTCGACTTAATTGCTGTGATAGAATTATTATTCAACCCCATGTTGTTGGAGCAGCGGTACTGAAATCTCTCACTATACTTTTCTAGTTCTGGATCTTTTTACACTTAGAATTTTTTTTCCGCTCAAACAGATAGAATGAAAATAGACTACAAATCCCATATTTAGACTCTTACTCCCAAGAAGTGGGTTTTAGAATTTTTTTTCCGCTCAAACAGATAGAATGAAGGTTGCCCATATTTAGACTCTTACTCCCAAGAAGTGGGTTTTAGAATTTTTTTTCCGCTCAAACAGATAGAATGAAAATAGACTACAAATCCCATATTTAGACTCTTACTCCCAAGAAGTGGGTTTTAGAATTTTTTTTCCGCTCAAACAGATAGAATGAAAATAGACTACAAATCCCATATTTAGACTCTTACTCCCAAGAAGTGGGTTTTAGAATTTTTTTTCCGCTCAAACAGATAGAATGAAAATAGACTACAAATCCCATATTTAGACTCTTACTCCCAAGAAGTGGGTTTTAGAATTTTTTTCCGCTCAAACAGATAGAATGAAAATAGACTACAAATCCCATATTTAGACTCTTACTCCCAAGAAGTGGGTTTTAGAATTTTTTTCCGCTCAAACAGATAGAATGAAAATAGACTACAAATCCCATATTTAGACTCTTACTCCCAAGAAGTGGGTTTTAGAATTTTTTTCCGCTCAAACAGATAGAATGAAAATAGACTACAAATCCCATATTTAGACTCTTACTCCCAAGAAGTGGGTTTTAGAATTTTTTTCCGCTCAAACAGATAGAATGAAAATAGACTACAAATCCCATATTTAGACTCTTACTCCCAAGAAGCGGGTAGGCTTGGCCTTTGAGGAATGTGACACCATGGCGCGCTGAAATGGCCACCGTCATCAACTCAGCAATGTGATCCTGTTTGGTAAACAGAAAACCAGCAAGGCATTTGTACTATCATCAATGTTAATAAATACCATAAGTATATATACATTATATATCACAATAATTGTTTGAAAACAGTAATAATACAAGTAAAAATGTTTTATAATCAATTTTAATTTGCATGATTTAATTGATGTAAAATCATAGATATTGTTATGTATATAATGTAATAGTATGTGGACGTAAAAGACTTATTCTAAAATAGTATAATACGGACTAACTCCTTTTTAATTAAGATGTTATTCAGATCATCTCTGACTAACTCTTGAGTCTTTGTTTACATATATTTGACAGACGTCAATTTTGGGATCCGCCCACGAAATAATCTAGTTTTCCATGTTGAGTTTTAGGAAACCAACCAAAACAACCAAATAATCAACCAACCAAGCGCTCAACCAAACAACCTATCAACTAACCAACAAATGTACAGCACCAAACAAACCTGTAAGCTATCCTAGAATAAAATACCTGATGTTAATCCGATCCATCCTGTGTTGTCAACTCCATTCCATATATCATGTATATATATATATATATATATATATACATAAATATCACAATAATTGTTTGAAAACAGTAATAATACAAGTAAAAATGTTTTATAATCAATTTTAATTTGCATGATTTTAACTCTGATGCCTCCTTCCTTGTGACTTTACTACATCGAATTTCTCTGTGAATGTACAAAACAACGTGAAGAAAGTAAACACCATGCTATGTCTACCCTCAGCCCGAAACCTTGTGAAATGCTGTTACATGTATTTCAACAATTTGGTTGATAAGTCCTCACGACAAAAAGTGGAGGATCCGCGGTTCGATTCCCAGCTCAAGTTCCTATGTTTAAATAGGATTTGGCTCGAAATCTCAGCGTTGTAAAAACGAAAGTTTTTCAAAGATTAAAAAGACATAATTATATAAGCATAAGAATGGAATACTTACCAAATAGTCATAGTTGTCGGGGAACATAGGCTCCTCGCTGTAACCCCATGGGATAAGGATCAACTGAAAGAGAGTGCAGAAAAAATTATTTTAAAGAAGATGATTAGTGATTAATTATATAAAATCCGCAGTTATCTAACAGAGTCAAAACATATTAAGCCCACTCACATGATCTCCCTGAATTGATTCATTTCTTTTGCCTCATATAATAGATATATACATTCTTCCGACAAATTGCCCATGGTCTTAGTGAAACAGCTACTAGAGTATAAATAACAAAATTTATTTATGCCACCAAACCAGGGCCAGATTTAGCACTGACATCAGCGGTTTTTGAAGGCGAGTAAAAAAATTTCCATGTCGGAATACTATTATGTATTAATGGTACCGACTCATACAAAACGCCTGGTATCCTCGCTATATCTCTAATTATGATCACATATATTTGACAGACGTCAATTTTGGGATCCGCCCACGAAATAATCTAGTTTTCCATACATGTTGAGTTTTAGGAAACCAACCAAAACAACCAAATAATCAACCAACCAAGCGCTCAACCAAACAACCTATCAACTAACCAACAAATTAATTATACATTCAATCAACCAATCAACCAAACAACATATCAATTAACCAACAAATTAATTAGACATTCAATCAACCAAACAACCTATCAATTAACCAACAAATTAATTAGACATTCAATCAACCAACCAACTAACAAACCAAGCCACCAAACAATCTATCAGCTAACCAATCAATCAATCAACTAACATATCACACAATCAAATAACTAAACAACCAATCAACCTACCTACTAACCAACCAATCAACCAACCAACAAATAATTAACAATTCAACCAACCAACCAACCAACCTGTCAACTTACCAACTAACTGATCAACCAAAGAACCCAACTAAGCCCTCAATCAACCAGCCGGTACCTGCGAGTAAGAATCAACCAACCAACAAATTAATTAACAATTCAACCAACCAACCAACCTATCAACTTACCAACTAACTGATCAACCAAAGAACTAAACTATCAACCAACCAACCAACCAACCAACCACCCAACTAAGCCCTCAATCAACCAGCCGGTACCTGAGAGTAAGAATGAATGGCCAGGTAAGCAACCAGTCTGCTTCGAAGGCTGGTCACCAGTTCTTTAACATTGGAAGTCTCTGGCTCGGAAAAAGGCTTAAAACCCAGGTAGATGTTCGATCGGCAGTTTTGGGAAACCCCAGTGGCTGGAAACAGAATAAAAAGAGAGGGGGAACATTTGGGAAACCCCAGTGGCTGGAAACAGAATAAAAAGAGAGGGGGAACATTTGGGAAACCCCAGTGGCTGGAAACAGAATAAAAAGAGAGGGGGAACATTTGGGAAACCCCAGTGGCTGGAAACAGAATAAAAAGAGAGGGGGAACATTTGGGAAACCCCAGTGGCTGGAAACAGAATAAAAAGAGAGGGGGAACATTTGGGAAACCCCAGTGGCTGGAAACAGAATAAAAAGAGAGGGGGGACATTTGGGAAACCCCAGTGGCTGGAAACAGAATAAAAAGAGAGGGGGAACATTTGAAAGGGATGAAGTCTGTGACACGTGTGAGATAGAGAGATGCTGGGATATGGCATTGGGCAAGAGGACAGAATAAAAAGAGAGGGGGAACATTTGAAAGGGATGAAGTCTGTGACACGTGTGAGATAGAGAGATGCTGGGATATGGCATTGGGCAAGAGGACAAAAGCTTGCTTGATCAATAAAGACAACAATATCGTAACAACAACTACAACAACTACGGCGACGACGACGACGACGAAAACAGCAACATGACCACACCAACAAAAACAGCGGCGACGACAACAATAACAACAACAACAACAACAACGACGACAACAACATGACAACATGCTAACAACAACAACAACAATAGCAACAACAAGGAAAAAAACAAGAGCAACAACAACAACATTAATAACAACAACAACAACAACAGCAACAACACCAACGACAAGAACAACAACAACAACGACGACAACAGCAACACCAACCTTATTTGCCTCTTATCATCCCATCCTGAATCTACTTACTGTTAAATTTGACGTCGAAGTTCCTGTTGAGGTCTACCCCTCGACACTCGTAGCTGATGTAGCGTCGATTCTTCCTCCACAAACGATCCTGGTCAAGGTTGAAAGGTTAGATCTAGAGGTCAAAAGTCTAAGGTCAAAGGATATGGCTTAATTGAAATGAATGCTGGGAGGGGTGAAGGAGATTTTGAAAGTTTTGAGTTAAGAATAGTATTGGGGGAAACAGGTCACCGAATTTCCAATAGAAAAGTACCGGTTTCCTCCGTGATCGGTCGTGATCGGTTAAAATATGTATAGGATTATTCTTTGTTTGTTTTGATTAATAACGCCCAACGTCAGCAAAATACATGTTATATCGAGGACGGGTCCCAAGACTGACGTCCTACAAGTTTACACACAAACAGACTGGAGAGACCTGGACTCCTGTCTCATCCAGTCACATTAAACTCACACCGACACAACCGGAACAAAACATTTTTTCGGAGCGATCGTTGGATTTGAACCGTGTACCTTCCTAACTGGAGACCATCTCTCTGCTACTGAGAAAGATTGCCCCCCACGCTTCCCCGATCGTAATAATAAGAAAGAGTATAGTGCCATAACATGCTACTTAAGTAAAAAAAAAACAAAACAAAAAAAACAAGAACAGGTAGCTTTCTAATGGATTAATCTGACTGTTTATGTAATTGTGTGCATAGAACCCCCCATCCCCTTTCCTCGCGCCCCTAAAAACGAAAGAAAAAAAACAGAGAGAGAGAGAGAGAGATAGACAGACAGACAGACAGACAGCAGACAGGCAGGCAGACAAAAAAGACAGACAGACAGACAGACAGCAGACAGGCAGGCAGACAAAAAGACAGACTAAAGACAAACAAAGACAGATATTATAAAAAGAAGAAAAACAGAGAGAGAGAGATAGAGAGAGAGAGAGAGAGAGAGAGAGAGAGAGAGAGAGAGAGAGACGGAGACACACACACACACACACATAGAGGCAAGGAGACAGATAGAGACGACAGACAGACGGAAAGATAAACAGACATATAGACAGACAAACAAACCGACAAAAAGACAGAAATTCTCCCAGATCCAGAAGCAAAAAAATCTCGTTAATCTTTTCTTATTTTGCCTAGCCCTACTTACCACTGCGTGTGAATAATCATAGCCATCTGGGTTTGTGACGGGGATAATGTACCAATCAAACGTATCCAACATGGTTGTTACTGTGGGGTCTCCTGTACGATACCCTTGCAGCATCTTAGTGGATAAAGATTAAAGTAAAATGGTGGGGGGGGGGGGGAGGGCGATTTATATGTATTCATCTTGCAAAGCCTGTGCTTGACAAAATAATTTTCGATATGTATGTTCTTAAGATATATATTGACTGAATAAACATTGAATTGAATTGAATTGAATTGAGTCAGTTTAAAATGTAATGGTAGACAAGTAGTCGTAAGTACAATGTATTGGTAGCTTACGACTTATCGTTAGTCTTATTAACGGTACCCTTGCAGCAGCTTAGGGGATAAACATTAAAATGGACAAGTCAGTTTTAAATGTAATGATAGACAAGTATTCGTAAGTACAATGTATTGGTAGCTTACGACTTGTCGTTAGCCTTATTAACGGTACCCTTGCAGCAGCTTAGGGGATAAACATTAAAATGGCCAAGTCAGTTTAAAATGTAATGGTAGACAAGTAGTCGTTAGTACAATGTATTGGTAGCTTACGATTTGTCGTTAGTCTTATTATTCTTATATTGTTACGACGTATCAATCCTATTGTTCTTGTTAGTTTATTACCCAACCGAAATTTATTTTGTGAATGAATAAGTCAATCTTATCTTACCCAACCGTATCTTTTCTTATCCCATCTCGCCTCATCGTGTCTCATAATTACCAATTCA
The DNA here is from genome assembly GCA_003991915.1 of Elysia chlorotica. Taxonomy (NCBI): domain Eukaryota; kingdom Metazoa; phylum Mollusca; class Gastropoda; family Plakobranchidae; genus Elysia; species Elysia chlorotica. Next base: position 320,178 of record RQTK01000527.1, read on the forward strand.
TTGTATCTTATCTTCTCTAATCTTACCTTATCTCAGCGTATGTTATTTTTTCTCATCATATCTTATCTTATCTAATCTCATCTCGTCCTAACCATCAACTCATCGTATCTCATATTATCTTATCCTACCTAATCTCATCGTATGCTAATTGTTATAATTGTATCTATTACCATATCTTATTTTATCTAATCTTACCTTATCTTTTCTCATCGTATCTTATCTTATCTTATCTTATCAAATATTACATTATCTCATCGTATGCTAAACTTTTCATCATATCGTATCTCATCTAATCTCATCTCATCATAACCATCAACTCATCGTATCTTATCTTATCTTACCTTATCTCATCGTATGCTAATTTTTTTTTATCGCATCTTATCTTATCTAATCTTAAGTTATATCATCATATGCTAATTTTTCTCATCGTATCTTATCTTATCTCATCGTATGCTAATTTTTCTCATCATATCTTATCTTATTTAATCTCATCTCTTCCTTACCATCAACTCATCGTATCTCATCTTATCTAATCTTACATAATCTCCTCGCATGCTAATTTTTTCATCGTATCTTATCTTATCTAACCTTACCCTATTTCATTGTATGCTAATTTTTATCATCGTATCTTATCTTATTTAATCTTACATTACCTAATCGAACGCTAATTTTTCTCATCGTACCTTATCTTATCCAATCTTACCTTATCTCATCGAATGCTAATTTTTTTCATCATATCTTATCTAATCTTGTCTCACCATAACCATCAACTCATCACATCTTATTTTATCTAATCCTGCCTTATCCCACCGTACGCTACTTTATCTCATCGTATCTCATCTTATCTAATCTTACCTTATCTCATCCTATGCTAATTTTTTCTCATTGTATCTTATTTCATCTAATCTTACCCTATCTCATTGTGTGCTAAATTTTTCATAGTATCATTTTTTATCTAATCTTCCCGTATCTCATCATATGCTAATTTTTTCATCGTATCGTATCTTATCTAATCCTACCTAATCTCATCGTATGATAATTTTTTTCATCGTATCTTGTTTCATTTAATCTTACCTTATCTCACCGTATGCTATTTTTTTCTAATCTTACCTTATCTCATCGTATGCTAATTTTTCTCATCGTATCTTATCTTATCTAATCTTACCAAATCTCATCTCATCTTATGCTTATTTTTCTCATCCTATCTTATCTTATCTAATCTTTCCTTATTTCATCGTACACTAATTTTTCTCATCGTATCTTATCTTATCTAATTTTACCTTATCTCATTTTATGTTATTTTTTTCATCATAACTTATTTTATCTAATCTCATCTCCTCCTAACCATCAACTCATCCCATCTTATTTTTTATCTAATCTTACCTTATCTCATCGTATGCTAATTTTTCTCATCGTATCTTATCTTATCTAATCTTACCTTATCTCATCTCATCGTATGCTTATTTTTCTCATCGTCTCTTATCTTATCTAATCTTACCTAATCTCATTATATGCTAATTATCTCATCGTATCTTATCTTATCTAATCTTACCTAATCTCATCGTATGCTAATTATCTCATCGTATCTTATATTATTATCTCACATCTTACATTCTCTATGAGCCACAGCTGAACAGCTGGTGTGATCCATTCCCTGGCATGGATGCCAGACTCGATGACAATCGCAGGTTTGGTCGAAGCGCCGCTACCGCTGGTACTGGAGTTACCGTGGAGCTGTCAAACAGAGGCAATTCTTATGTTAACCCTTTCATCACTGAATAGTAGCTATTTAAAGATGGGTCTGAATAAACGAAATAGAGACATTGACCGGTATCCCGTTCCGTGCTTAAGTTATCATTGAGTTGTGATATTGACATGTGTCTTTTTCCATGCCTGATTTATCATTGAGCTGTAACATTGGGGTTTGGACACATATAATTGATTTATATGTTAGCCCTTTCATCACTGAATAATAGCTGTTAAAAGATAGGTCTAAAGTAAGCAAAAGAGATGCATTGACCAGTGTCCCGTTCTGGACTTAAGTTATCATGGAGTTGTGACATAGGGGTCTAAACACAGATCATTGATTTATATATTAACCCTTTCATCACTGAATATTAGCTATTAAAAGATAGGTCCAAAGTAAGCGAAAGAGAGACATTGACCAGTGTCCTGTTCTACGCTTGAGTTATCATTGAGTTGTGACATATCATTAATTTTTATGTTAACCCTTTCATCACTGAATAGTACCGATAGCTATTGAAAGATAGGTCTAAATAAACGAAAGAGATACATTGGAGCTATTTCACTGACAATTTAATGGAAGGGTATGATTTTATGTTAACCCTTTAAACGTTTCCTTCTCTATTTACAAAAAAAAGCAAGTGAATAATATAGGGGAAAAACAGACAAAGACACACATAAGGCATTTCTATTGGTTTAAAAGACATATTTTGTAGATCAAGGACGTCTATAGATAACTTTCGGTTTCTATGGACAAGTCTTCTTAGAGAAGACAAATAAAGACAGCCCAAAATATTGTGGCATTCCACCTATATTGTACATTTTGATAAACACACTACCCAATATATTTCCCAATGTAGTTATTTCTTATTATTCATAAAATACATATACAATCATCAATAGTTTAGTTTAGTTTAAGCCTCTTGATTCTCTGCGAACATAGAGCCGCAGCAAATCCTAGCCATCTAACTCGTTTCTGACTGGTCCTAGCGCTTTAAAGCATCGGTACCATCATCAATAAATGAGTCACAATTCCTTAGTCCAAACCTTAACACAGATCACTTGGTTTCCTTCATGTGTGCGATACACAAGCGTAGATACATCCATTATGTCAGAGTTACGTGAAGCCAAATGGTGCAGCATGGAGACAATCTTGAAAACAATAAACACAAAAATAAGAGAGGGTGATTCATCATGAAAGCAAAAAAAAATTGTCCATATGATTAGTAATATCATGAAAATAAAAACATACTGATGAAAAAAAAGATTAAAACATACTGATGAAAAAAAAAGATAAAAACATACTGATGAAAAAAAAGATTAAAATCTCGCTTACATGTAAAAAAATTAATTCAACAATAAAATTTAAGCTAACTCAAATTAATCAAACAATAACCAACATTGTTACACTTTTATTACGAAATTTTGTATTATTAATAATTAACTATATATAAACCACTTTCATCGTAGCCGTGACTAATTTCAATACTGAATATACTTTATTCGCACCTCAGGGTACCTATGATACTTGTTATGATCCACCACACTGGTATCCGTGGAAACCATCGACCGTTTGTCTATCCCGCCTTCAGCCCGCTTAGTTGAAGCGTCAATCAAGCTGTAGATCAGAAGGTTTTTTTTCAAGGTGTGAAGTTAACATTTAACTTATAACCACTCTAAGTTTGGGGTACCGTTGGCGCGAAGGTTAGGAATTTGGCCAACTTCGATGAAGTAATGAACAGAATGGCTTAAATCTTGAAGCACTATAAATATTTGAAAGGGTAAGACCCCTTGCCTTATGTAAAGTTTTCCTATTATATACATACATTTTTTATTTCCCACATAGCATCGCCGTATATCTGACGTTTAACTTATATAAGATCACGGTTTATACCACTAGACCACTACGCTCTCACAAGTAGTCAAAAACATTGCCATACATGATATATGTATAGATAAACGTGAATGACCCAAATAATGTTTTATTCGCACCTCAGGGTACCTATGATACTTCTCATGATCCACCACACTGGTATCCGTGGAAACCATCGAACGTTTGTCTATCCCACCTTCAGGCCGCTTAGTTGTAGCGTCAATCAATCTGTAGATCATAAGGTTTTTAGTCAAGGTGTGAAGTTAACTTTTTTCTCATTGGAACTTTAAGTAGCTGCCCTTGGCGCAAAGGTTAGGCACACCTTAGTGGAAGTAAAGTAATAACAAGAATTGCTAAACTCTTGAAGCACTATATTAATATTTGAAGGGGTAAGACCCCTTGCTTTATGTAAAGTTTTCCTATTATATACAGTGTACATACATTTTTTTTTATTTCTCAAAAAGCATCGCCGTATACCTGACGTTCAACTCAGAGAGAAATAGAAAGAGAGAGAGAGGGAGAGAGAGAGAGAGAGAGAGAGAGAGAGAGAGGGAGAGAGAGAGAAAGAGAAAGAGAGAGAGAGAGAATAATAATAATAATAATAATAACAACAACAACAACAACAACAACAACAACAACAACAACAACAACAACAGCAACAACAAAATAGTAATAGTTTATTATAACATTAACAATTACAATTACAACAAAAATAGCAAATATCAATGCATACCGTTGAATATCATTATACACAAGCGTCATCTCCATATTGAGATCTGTAAATGCCGATCTTAACAGACTGACCATGGCTGTCGGAACAGCAAGAGTTATCTTCCCATAGCGAGGTTCATTCATAGTGGTCACCTGCAATATTTGGAAAAAAAAAATATATATATATATAAATAATTTTATATAATCATGTATATATATAAAAAACAAAGTAATAGTTGGATAGATAGATAGATTTATAGATAGAGACAGAGATAGATTAAAATATGAACTTGATAGTACGAGAACGAGAGAGAAAGAATATGATGATGAGAGAGAGAGGGAGGGAGAGAGAAATATAAAGAAAGAGAGAAAAAAGAGAGATAGAGAGGGAGAGAATGTGTGAAAGAGAAAGATAGAAGAAGTTTCAAGAAGTTCAAATTCAACAACTAGACTTCTAAGATTTTTTACGATTGGCCAAAGCAGAACTCACCCCGTCAAACTGCTCAATAATGTTGATCAAATTGTCCACTTCCTTCATCGTTTTAACCTCCACCGAGTACATTTGGTATCTGTATAAACATTGAAAGGAAATGATGAAAATGGATGGATTGAAAGAAAAAGCAGTATTTGTCAACTAAATGTCGGTCTCTCTCTCTCTGTTTCTCATTCTCTATCTCATTCTTTGTCTCACTTTCTATATTTCTCCTCAGTTCTCTATCACTCTCTCCTCAATTCTCTGTCACCCGTCTCTGCTTAATTCACTATCATCCCTCTCTCCACAATTCCTTTATTATTTCTCTCTCTCTCTCTCTCTCTCTCTCTCTCTCTCTCTATCTCTCCCTCTTTCTCGCTTTACATCACTATCTATATCTGTCTTTCTCTATGTCTCTCTCTATCGCTTTCCATCACCCTCTCTCTCTGTCTCTGTCTCTGTCTCTCTGTCTCTGTCTCTCTCTCGCTTTCTATCATCCTTTCTGTCTGTCTTTCTTAATATGTTCAATAAGTCAACTTAATCCTTTCTTCTCCACACCCAAGTATATACTATAACACTCCAACATCTCATTTTGCTTCTACCTTTATCCCTATCTTTCTAACTAATATTCCTAATCAATATGTTAGCCAATCATCTTTTTACAATTTTTGCCCTAGTATTTCCATCCCGCCTCCAATCTCCTAATATCTTTTTTTCTCTCTCGTTCTATATCTCTTCATCTCTATTTCTTTCTCTCTATCTCCATTTCCCCTAATATATATCTTCACTAAATCAATTAGTTAAATTTTCTCCAATTTCCGAAACTCGTCTTTCCACCTATATCCTTTATATCTTTCTTTCTTTATGTCCCACCCTATCTATTTCTCTCTATCTCCATCTCCACTAATAATATATCCTAATTAAACCAATTAGTCAAATTTACTCCAATCTTCAACACTACTCTTTCCCTCCCGACTCTCCATCTCTCCCACTACCCGATTGCATCTTCACATCTCTTTGGTTCTCTCTTGCATATAACACAATGTATATATATATACCTTTCTCACAATGAGATTATCTACATCTCTCCATCTCTCCCACTACCCGATTGCATCTTCACATCTCTTTGTGCCTTTCTCACAATGAGATTATCTTATCTAATCTCACCCTTCGTACGACAGCGCAACAGATGGCCGTGGTAGCACTGCGAAATATCCGACCAAGACCAGCAACAGGATAGGTCCAAACCCAGACATAGTTGGGCGCCTGCAAGAAAACGTTCTCATAAGTCAATGGTCCACGCAAATACACAAAAAAACAAATGGCATCGCATAGCACCCCCCAAAAAAACAAAAAAAACAAAACAAAAACAAAACAACAACAACAAAAACATCAACAACAAAGAAACAATCAACAACACGCAGTTAAAATAGCATAGTAAACATTCTTAGGTTTGTAGATTTCGTTTGTCATGTTTATAGCTCTCTATTCATTTATCTATCTATCTATGTATCTATCTATCTATCTATCTATCTATCTATCTATCTATCTATCTATCTATCTATCTATCTATCTATCTATCTATCTATCTATCTATCTATCTATCTATCTATCTATCTATCTATCTATCTATCTATCTATCTATCTATCTATCTATCTATCTATCTATCTATTTACTAGACGATACTACTTACATTAAAATCGCTAAATGGTTAAAGAGTGCTTGCACAGGGTTAAGGCGTTGACTTGTGCTGATGTCTGAATTTTGCTAGAAAAAATATTAACATTCATGATACATATTATTGGTTCTAAAGACAGCCAATGATCGAGGTGGCCGCATTCCATTATGAGGATAAAAATGGGATATATACAATTCAAAAGATAAGGGGGGAGAGAGACAGCCAGATAAACAAATAGACAGAGAGACAGAGAGAGATATATATAGAGAGAGAGACAGAGAGACAGAGAGATATATATATATATATAGAGAGAGAGACAGAGAGACAGAGAGGGGAATAATAATGTAGAGGAAGAGAGTTGTTTATTGTTGTTTTTAATTTGGTAATACTATTATGTTATCAGAAACAACAATAATAACAACGTTAACAACAGCAACAACAACAACAAAACCACCTACAACATCAACAGCAAAAGGAACATCAACAACAACAACAACGTAATCATGCACATAATTTCTTTATAGCTGAAAATTAAACACCAAAGTTGATCTGTTTTGTAAAATTACCTACAAATAGAGTGGCGGTGTACTATCTAAATTTCAATCTGATTAAATGCTGTCTGTACATTGTGAGAAACACGTATAGAAGAAAGAGATTAATTCATAAAATTATCTGAAAACGACACAAAACAGCATAAGAAAAAAACAATAACAATAAACAAGACGAAAAGATACGGACTTAAAAATAGATGTAACTCACCCTTCTCGACTGTTACTCCAACTGGCATAGAACCTGTGCTACTTCACAACTCCCTGTCTGACAGATGCTCCCATCTGTATAGTGCATGCGAATAATAATTTCTACGTTCCAATAAGCCTATGCTGTGACGGAACTCAAAAGGTATAAGTGTCTAACCTAGGCTTAGTGTCTAACTCTTGTTAACGTGCTACCAAACAGTGACAGAGCGGGGAGACCGAGTCGTCTGTCTCAGGGGTCACATAAACTGTCAGGCCGATACCGTCTCAGCGAGTCACATAATACTGTCTCAGAAGATGATATAAAACTGACAAGCCGATACCGTCTCAGCGAGTCATATAAAACTGACAGCTCGATACCAATCCAACCAGTCATAATTATACAGAGTCGATACCGATGCAACCAGTCATATAGAACTGGCAGCTGATACCGATCTAACCAGTCATATAATTCTGACAGCTCGTTATCGATCCAACAAGTCATATATCGAGTCGATACCTCCAACCACTGCCTACACGACTGCAGCGTAGATAGAAATCTCATCCAATCCAGGTTTTATATGGGGGTTAATCGTTCGGCTTTACAAATACTTGGGGTGATTGGGGTCCATTGTCTATGGCTTTTATCCACACACAATGAGGATTGTATATCAATAGCAGCCTTAAGCGCTATTTATATACATGACTTTTGTATGTCCTTGGTGCGCCAGCTTGCTTAGTGGGTAGCGTTCAGAACTGACGAGTAAGGGGTCTGAGGTTCGAATCTTACCTAGTTACCGTCTGCGTATGTATTTAATAGAATTATGTTTCTTTAAGAAAATGAATAAGATTAAATTCTAGCCAGAATCTGTTACGATGTGGGTTTTTTTTCAGAATTAATTTTCGATTTATCTTTTATACATATACTTATGGCAGTGTGAAAAGTTGGACTTATAGGGGGTGAGAATTTACCATGAGTAGCGTAACGTATATAAAAGACATGAACATGTGTGTGGCAGCACATACAAATTGTCAGACGTAAATTTTGAGACCCGTCTACAATATATCCTATGTAGTGCTCAGGTTAGACATTTAAACTGACTCAAATCAAATCATTTTGTTATTGTCCTTGCGGTAACGAGTCCCATAACAAAAATGAAGACGATTAATAACGTAATCTGCACAGGTGTCAAATGAGTGATCCGAAAATCTTAAGCCTTAGGGTCGTCATAACGTCATCTGATATCTTCAAATGGATCGCAAAGTCTATAAAACTATGGAAGTGTATAGAAACTGATCTCTGATAATTATACGTGCTGCTACACAGAGAAAGTGCGGGGATACCATTATTGACTCTGTCTTAACCAGTCATACCGGGTTGGCAAATAAGAGAATTCCATTGTTCTGAGATACCATCTCCTGTGAGTGTTTTATTAAGTAGAAAATGTCTCTTTATAAGGTTTAGAATCCCCCATTAAAGGTACATACGAGAAGTTTTGAGAATTCCACGCCATATTTAACTACCGATATATCTATGGTGCGATAAAGATGCCATGTACTGTTTGCATGTTGCGTGTTGTTAAGAACTCATAACAGATGTCAAGGTCGATTGACACCCAGCTCTATATAACGCATTGTAGACAAATGATTGCTCAATCTATTTATACACTTTCTATCATTATGAGGAGTGGAGACCATACAGTAGAAGGTCTTTGCTCTTTGCTACAATCATGTCATGAAAACTCGCTACCATAAACTCCTTAACTGCCTTGTTACAGTAGCCTGGGTTGGTGTCAGTGTATCAGGCATTGCTGAACAGAGGCCCCGGTACTACCACTCGGCCTTTGTCAAGTACCCACATAAATCATGCCCAAGAAAGGTTCTTGAAAGTCTAGGAACAGTAGTCCAGAATGGAGAAGAGTAGAAACACCTTGATTAGCTTGGGAGGGGGTTGGGGTGGCGCGGTGGCCCTGGGGTAGAACACCGGCTTCCGACACAAAAGGTCTGGGTTCGAGCCTTGGCTATTTTGGTCCCTACTGGTTGGGTCGGTGTCAGTTTAATGTCACCAGCTGAAATAGGAGTCATGGCATTCCCGCCCTGTCTCGTGTGTGGCAGCACATAAAATTGTCAGACGTAAGACGTCAGTCTTAGGGTCCGTCCACAATTAAGCCTATATAGTGCTGATGTTGGACGTTAAACCATATCAACCCCCCCTCCCCCTTTATTAGCTTGCTTCAACAGTATACGAAGTTCAGTCCAAGCAGAGGAGACATCTCAGCCGAATGGAATAAATGGAAGCCAGATAAATCACTTACAGTTTTAATATGTCTCGAGACATGTACGAGACATAGCCTCGTACTAGAAACGTTAGGAAATCATTAAACGACAATAAAAATGAAATAGTAAAGAAAGACAAAAATTAACATAATATGGACAACAAAATGCAGCAAAAATAATAACAAAAATAACAACAACAACAACAAACAAACAAAACAACAAAACAACAAAACAAACAAAGAATCAATCTCTATGTGGTACAATGTCTTAAGACCCGTCCACAGTATAAATGTAAAGAGTGCTGATTTGGGACACTAAGCAGCAAACAAAAAAACAAAACAAAAAAACAAACAAATAAACCAACCAACCAACCAACCAACCAACCAACCAACAAAAAAAACGAACTGTATAATCTTAGTACTAGCCCAATTGATTGTAGAGCACACGTGAAGAGAAACGCAACAAGATTCAGTCAGTGATAAATACACTATTTATTCTTTTATAATTCTTATTCAAATCTATTCTCTAAATTTGATGATAAAGGAATCATTTTTATTGATATAACTGTGTACGAAATCTCGTAAAACTTCAGCATTGCTTAACAAAATAAAACAATTTTTAAGCGTACTTTTGATGGAGATTTGTTTTTCTTTGAACTAAGGAACACAATTTTAAACTAAATAAATTTTACCGACGGGTAGATTTTAAATATGAGGATAAAATATTATTGCAATTTGCAAAATATTTGTGACTATTTATTATTACTAGACGAGAGACATTACAATCTTACATCCTTGTGTTCTCTCTCTCTCTCTCTCTCTCTCTCTCTCTCTCTCTCTCTCTCTCTCTCTCTCTCTCTCTCTCTCTCTCTCTCTCTCTCTCTCTCTCTCTCTCTCTCTCTCTCTCTCTCTTTCTAAGACAGCCCGTACAAATATTTCACAATTTATTATATTAATCTCACCTGATGAATGTATTCTTAATGCTGTTGTATGTTATTAAGACCATATATTAATTTTTAAGGAAGGAATGAGCCTTTGTCTATTTAATAAAATCGGAAATCTATGTTATCATATTGTATGTTTAGTCATTTGATGTATGGGCTACTGGCCTCAACATCAAATAAAAGTATTTCGTATTCTCTCTCTCTCTCTCTCTCTCTCTCTCTCTCTCTCTCTCTCTCTCTCTCCCTCTTTACCTTTCTCTCTATCCACCTCTCTCTGTCTCTTTCTTTCTACATCTCTCCATTTGCTCTCTGTTTATTGTCGTTGTTACTTTACTTGTTTACTTGTTATCTTTGAGTACGTTTTGATGATAGTAAAAGTTTGACGATAGTAAAATATGGTCCACTCATACTACCATGATGGCGTTTGAGGACTTGACCATATTATAGACTCTCTGGGGAAAACAAAAGCAATCGAAGTAAACAAAACAGTTTAAAGTCAAAGCAAGATGTATCTTCTTATGCGTTAGGGATCGTCTAGAGAAACCTAGAGAACAAAAACACAAAGTGTGTGTGTGTGTGTGTGTGTGAGAGAGAGAGAGAGAGAGAGAGAGAGAGAGAAAGGAAGAAAGAAAGATAGCTCTACGTAAATGGAAATTACTTATCTTTAAAAAACAATTTTTTTAACTTGTCAGGAAATTGAATTTAACCCGTTTAGTGTCAAATGTGTTCCGTTGACATTACAGATAAGAAACATTTTGAAACAACTAAGCGCAATGTAATGTTGAGAGAAAAAAGGGGTAACAACCTACCAAGGCTTATGGTGTTTTGCTAACTTCGTATCGTCTGTCTTCCCTGTACATGAAGAAAGTAAAGAGGTCATAAAAACATATTTATATTTTAGTTCCATTTAAACGCATTAGATTAGTGACGCCCCCCCCCCCCCCCCACAAATATTGGTACGTTAGCTTCTTAACGTCAATAACATCAGAATGTAGGTTATCTGGAATGTAAATTCACCCACAGTTATGAAGTATTGTGAGCGGACATAAACTCTTCCGTAGGTCCCAGTTACATAATATCAAGTTCGTTTTCATATTGCACCACTAAAACGGTGAAATATCCATGAATCAAAAAGAGTAAATATATCCTACATGATGTGTTCAGTTACAGAGGTTGATTGAACTAGTAATAAATACTGCTAAAAAAATCGTTCGTTTCAAAATTGATACAGTGGTTCTAAACAATGTACGAAACAGGATTGTTATAATTATTTCTTTTTAACAAAAAATTGGACCCAATATCTCTTACACAATCATATCATGGACCATTCTAAACAGTATGAAAAAAACACACAGAAGGGTTAAATAATGATTTCTTCTTCTTAAGACCAATAGGAGAGGTTCGTACTCACACCACTTCTTTTGATACTAATAGGTGAGGGAGTCACTTAAAATACTTCCTTTAATACCAACAGGCGAGGGAGTCACTTACAATACTTCCCTTAATACAAATATTTGAGGGAGTCACTTACAATACTTCTTCTGATACTAACAGGCGAGGGAGTCACTTACAACACTTCCCTTCATACAAATATTTGAAGGAGTCACTTACAATACTTCCTTTAATACCAATATTTGAGGGAGTCACTTACAATACTTCCTTTAATACCAATAGGTGAGGGAGTCACTTACAATACTTCTTCTGATACTAACAGGTGAGGGAGTCACTTAAAATACTTCACTTAATACCAATAGGTGATGGAGTCACTAACAATTTTTCTCCTAATACCAATAGGTGAGGGAGCCACTTAAAATACTTCTTCTAATACCAATAGGTGAGGGAGTCACTAACAATTCTTCTTCTGTACCAATAGGTGAGTAAGTCACTTACAATACTTTTTATTATACCAATAGATGAAGAAGTCGCTTACAATACTTCCCTTATTACCAATAGGTGAGGGAGTCGTTTACAATACTCTTTTTTATACCAATAAGTGAAGGAGTCACTTACAATATTCTCTTAATCAATAGGTGAGGGAGTCACGTATAATACTTCCTTTAATACCAATAGGTGAGGGAGTCACTTACAATACTTCTTCTGACACTAACAGGCGAGAGAGTCACTTACAACACTTCTTCTGATACCAATAGGTGAGGGAGTCTCTTACAATACTTTTCTGATACCAATAGGCGAGGGAGTCACTTACAATACTTCCCTTAATACAAACAGGTGAGGGAGTCACTTACAATACTTCTTCTAATACCAATTGGTGAGTGAGATTCATAAAATATTTCCCCGATACCAATAGGTGAGGGAGTCACTTACAATACTTCCTCTAATACTATTTAAAGTGTGTGTGGAAGCACCTGACCTTGTCAGACGTTAAAACGTAATCAACCAGACCAGTCCTGCATTCATGCAACCATCCAAATTAAGTAATAGGGTCATTTTACCACACTTTATACCAAGCAAATACCGCCACTTCATAGCGCCACTTACACATCCAACGAGCTCCCAAAACCACCACCAAGACGGTCACAAATGCCAAGCGAATGTAGGACAGAGCGTAGGACAAATTGTCGATTTTGAGCAGCCCTGGGCAGGATAAAGAGTGGTCTGTCGAAGCAAGGTAAATAGAGATAGATCGACATCGTTACATAGAAATTATTTGTGTTTATGGTTATTATTATTGGTCTGTCGAAGCAAGGTAAATAGAGATATTTCGTCATCGTTACATATAAATTATTTGTGTTTATGGTTATTATTATTGGTCTGTCGAAGCAAGGTAAATAGAGATAAATCGTCATCGTTACATAGAAAATATTAGGTTTAGGGATATGATGATGGTCTGTCGAAGCAAGGTAAATAGAGATAAATCGACATCGTTACATAGAAATAATTTGTGTTTAAGGATATGATAATGGTCTGTCGAAGCAAGGTAAATAGAGATAGGTCGTCATCGTTACATAGAAAAAATTAGGTTTAGGGATATGATGATGGTCTGTCGAAGCAAGGTAAATAGAGATACGTGGACATCGTTAAATAGAAAAAAATTAGGTTTAGGGATATGATGATGGTCTGTCGAAGCAAGGTAAATAGAGGTAAATCGACATCTTTACATAGAAAAAATTAGGTTTAGGGATATGATGATGGTCTGTCGAAGCAAGGTAAATAGAGGTAAATCGACATCGTTACATAGAAAATATTAGGTTTAGGGATATGATGATGGTCTGTCGAAGCAAGGTAAATAGAGATAGGTCGACAGCGTTACATAGAAATGATTTGGGTTTAAGGATATGATAATGGTCTGTCGAAGCAAGGTAAATAGAGATAGATCGTCATCGTTACATAGAAAAAATTAGGTTTAGGGATATGATGATGGTCTGTCGAAGCAAGGTAAATAGAGATAGATCGACATCGTTACATAGAAAATATTAGGTTTAGGGATATGATGATGGTCTGTCGAAGCAAGGTAAATAGAGATAAATCGACATCGTTACATAGAAATAATTTGTGTTTAAGGATATGATGATGGTCTGTCGAAGCAAGGTAAATAGAGATAGGTCGTCATCGTTACATAGAAAAAATTAGGTTTAGGGATATGATAGGATAATTCTTTGAGAATCCTAGAAGGGGGAAAAACTAGACATGCCCAAGTGAACAAAAAAAATTATCTGATCTTCGGATCGAACTTCGAGCATTTCGTTTAGATGCCGCTTTAAATTGGTTATTGCTCAGCCTGTTCATTATGTATGTATATATATATATATTTATATATATATGTATGTATGTATGTATATATATATATATACATATATGTGCACACATACATACACATACATACATAAATGCACAGAGGAATTAACACTTCTTCACACAAAATTTCATGTGAAAAGCATGACTTGGTACAACCATAAGCAAAGAGATAAAATTATGCAGTCCATTTAAGAAAATACACTTAATTTGTCGGTATAACTGAATCGTCACCTCAGTAAAATGTATACTGTACTACTCCTATGTAATTTCTACACGACTAAAGATTTTGAGTTTGTATGTTTGTTGCATACATACATACATACATACATACATACATACATACATACATACATACATACATACATACATACATAAATACATAAGACAGCACTATAAAATTGAAAGTTATGTTGTTTTCAAGCCCCAATCACCGTATAGGATCCTCCAGGGGAACCTAGGAGACGTTAAACCCGGAGAGAGGGAGAGAACTGTCTCCCTCGCTCTATAGATAATGTTCAAGTCCCAAGACCAACGCTAAAGATTTGTAACACTTTAGAAATAAGACAGGACTTTATTCCAATCACGACAATATTAACGAAACCATGTGTTGTATGCAGTACGTACCTCTCACTTTGGGCAGAACGAATTTTTCAGACAAAATGTCCGGATCCCCAGGCCACATCATGAAGACGCTCTGCTCGCTGGTTTCGTGGCTGGCGACGATGTTGTGTCGGATGCGGTAGGTGTCTGTTCGAAGCTTCTCACACCGACAGGTCGTAAGGGAGTACAAACTGCTCGTGTTATCACACGCCCCAGTTTTCAAGTCGAATGCCGCGCAGAGCTGGGATAAGAGGGGTTGAGTTGAATGGATTGTTTAGCTTCCAATAACAGCGTTGTATAGGATATATTGTGGACGGGGCCCAAGAATAAAGTCTGGCAATTTTACGTGCTGCGTGTTGAGTTGGTTTGGTTCAACGTTCAACATCAGCACTATATAGGCTATCACACGCCCCAGTTTTCAGGTCGAATGCCGCGCAGAGCTGGGATAAGAGGGGTGGAGTTGAATGGGGTGTTTAGAGATCTATAGAAGGAGGGAGAGAATTCCCTCTCGTCCAACATCAGAGCTATATAAGCTATATTGTGGACAGGTCCCAAGATGACTTCTGACAATAATTGTATGTGCTTCCACACACGCCCCAGTCTTCAGGTCGAACGCCGCGCAGAGCTGGGATAAGAGGGAGTGAGTGTAAGGGGTTGTTTAGTTTCCAACATCAGCGTTATATAGGTTATATTGTGGACGGGGCCCAAGACTAATGTCTGGCAATTTTACGTGCTGCGTGTTGAGTTGAGTTGAATGGATTGTTAAGTTTCCAACATCAGCGTTATATAGGTTACATTATGGACGGGGCCCAAGGATAAAGTCTGGCAATTTTACGTGCTGCGTATTGAGTTAAATGGATTGTTTAGAGATCTCTATCCCTCCCTCTCTCCGAGTTTAACGTCTCCTAGGTTCCCTTGGGGGATCCTATACGTCGACAGTTGTTTAGCTTCCAATATCAGCTTTATATAGGTTATATTGTGGACGGGGCCCAAGGATAAAGTCCGGTAATTTTACGTGCTGCGTGTTGAGTTGAGTTGAATAGATTGTTTAGTTTCCAACATCAGCGTTATATAGACTATATTGTGGACGGGCCCCAAGAATAAAGTCTGGCAATTGTACGTGCTGCGTGTTGGATTGAGTTGAATGGATTGTTTAGTTTCCAACATCAGCATTATATAGACTATATTGTGGACGGGCCCCAAGAATAAAGTCTGGCAATTTCATGTGCTGCGTATTAGGTTAAGTGGATTGTTTAGAGATCTCTATAGAGGGAGGGAGAGAATTCCCTCACTTTCTCTTCTCTCCCTCCCTTTCTCCGGGTTTAACGACTCCTAGGTTCTCCTGGGGGATCCTATACGGCGACAGCTGTTAAGCTTCCAACATCATCATATAGACTATATTGTGGACGGAGCCCAAGAATAAAGTCTAGCAATTTTACGTGCTGCGTGTCGAGTTAAATGGATTGTTTAGAGATCTCTATAGAGGGAGGGAGAGAATCCCCTCCCTTTCTCTTCTCTCCCTCCCTTTCTCCGGTTTTAACGTCTCCTAGGTTCCCCTGGGCGATCCTATACGGCGACAGTTGTTTAGCTTCCAACATCAGCCTTATATAGTCTATATTGTGGACGGGGTCCAAGACTAAACTCTGGCAATTTTACGTGCTGCGTTTTGAGTTGAGTTTAGTTGGTTTAACGTCCATCATCAGCAATATATAGGCTATATTGTGGACGGGTCCCAAGACTGACGTCTGACAATAATTGTATGTACTGCCAGAGACCAGACAGGGCGGGATTATGATGACTCCTGTCTCAGCTTGTCACATTACACTGACACTAAACATTTTGACATTGTATACAATGGCTCTCTCTCTCTCTCTCTCTCTC
>RQTK01000528.1:33946-57524 GCA_003991915.1 Elysia chlorotica
GAGAGAGAGAGAGAGAGAGAGAGAGAGAGAGAGAGAGAGAGAGAGAGAGAAAAGAGAGAGGAGAGAGAGAGAGAGAGAGAGAGAGAGAGAGAGAGAGAGAGAGAGAGAGAGAAAGAGAACGATTTATTGCCTTACAGTTATGTAAAATCCGTGTGTATAAAAACGAAACCGAAGTGATCAGTATAGTATATTTGGACATGCTAATTGAAATAATTATCATTAAAAGAACAACTATTGGAATGCTCCAGTAGTCATACATCGATATTTACCCACAGAAAAACTACCACCCTACACATAAATTTCATAATAAGTCTAGGCCTTACTTAACACTAAGACCCCCCCCCCCCCAGCCCCATTCCGGGGTGGAAAAAAAGGTGGGTTCGGCGGCGTTTTAAGTGGTAGAAAAGAGTTGCTCTCCGTATCGGGTGGTCCGCATTTCGAAACCAGCGATAGAGCGATAAGTTGAAAATATATTTGGCCAGTTTCGCCCCCTACTGGTCGCATCGGTGTCAGTACAACGTGACCGGCTGAGACAGTAGTCTATGTCTCCCCGCCCTGTCTCGCGTGTGGCAACACATGAAATTGTCAGACGTCATTCTTGGGTCTGATCCACAATGAAGCCTATACACCAATAGTACTAACGTTAGACGTTAAAGACGTTAAGCAATCAACTTAACCTATATTTTAGCCACAGAAACTTACCACCCTCCCCAACCCTCTAACCCAATTGACTTTTTTGGTATAGTGCATCGTTGACGTAAGTTCGTTAGCGCAATTAATTCGGAATTACGGAACCGAACGATCCATGGTTGGTTTCAGATTTCATGATAAGGATGTTGAAAGAACGGGCAGTTATAAGAAATATGTACAATAACAGTCACAGAAACGAATTTAGTAACAGTAAAAATAGCTGTTTTTTTAATAAGTTATTGGAGATAACTAGATACCATATTAATTACAAGGAAGAATTTAGTAAAAGTTAATTAAAAAAAATTAAATTTGTATTTTTTTCTATGAGAGGGTTTCTTTCCTATTTACTACCACTTAAAAATCATTGTACCGCTACGTAGGTATAGAACATTCGAACAAAGACATTACATGTATAAGAAAAAGAGAACATTTTCACTGAAACCAAATTTCAATATACTGTTAAGGTAAACTGTGGGTTATCTTTTGAGGTAACTAACATGGTCTATCACCGTGTAAGATGTCTTCATGATGGCAGGTGAGTTTCTTTTTTCAGCACGTTAGCACGTTGGGAGTGCACAAAAAGCATATATACACAAAAAGGAAAACAAAAACAAACAACCAACCAAAAAACAAACAAACAAACAAACAAAAAACCTATAGCAAACAACGAAGCACAACCAAAAAAAAAAAAAGATAAAACAAGAATTTAATAAGGACCTCCCAAAAAAATTAAATTGGATTATCCCCCCCCCTTCCTCACCTCCGCCCCCGCAAATAAAAAAATATCAAGAGGACATTACGCAGTCACTAACTTTGTAAACTTTCCTAGCAAAAATGCTGCTTATTAAGAGTATAGACGGTTTAATTCTAATATTTTAAGCATAGCTAAGACGGAATCTGATACCTAGACTCAGCGCGCATTTTGTAGCCTAGGCCTACACAACAACAACGTAAACCACCTTATCGATGTGTGCACTAATTAGAGCTACTCCTTTAAAATTAATAATAATGATAATAATAATAATAATAATAATACTAATAATAATAATAATAATAATAATAATAATAATAATAATAATAATAAAAATAACAAATTGCATTTATATAGCAGCTTTCTCTTTTAGGGTTGCTCAGAGCGCTTTACATTTGTTTAAATCAAACAATCAATAAAATACACTTTGTTAAAAGTATGGTGTAATTACAGCATACACAGAATCGTAATAAAGTTATGATTATAGAGAATCAGATGCACTGAGCTACAAGTCATTTGATACACAACGTACAGGAAACTTGATCGGACGCGCACACGTTGTCATGTATCAACAAACGTTTCTCATTACGATCAAGCCTATCCGCCTACAGTAATTATACCCCCCCAATTAGTTAGTGTCTTAGAAGAAAGACAATCTCTGAAGGAGGAAAAAATACTAATTAAGTAGAACAGCCAAAAATACACCAACACAATAATTCTCGTCCAATCCATCTTAATGCCTGATATAATTGAATTTCAATTTGTTTGTTTTCATCCATGACTTGACTTGTCTTTCCCCGAATGATCACGAATTTCAGAATAATTATACTCTATAACACTGAGTGTTTCACCCTCAACTACTTATTTTCAGTCAATACTTAGCCATAACAATTATTTCGTACTTGTTTTTCTCGCTTTTTAGAAAATTTCTTTAACATTGAATGTTTCACCGCTTCGCTACTTGTTTTCAAATGTAACACTAACATTAATCATTTCGTGTTTCTCTCCCTCTTTAGAAACTTTCTGTAATGTTGAATGGTATAGAAACTCTTAACCCTACTCATTCTTTTCGTATACCTCAAAAAGACATATTGCATGGTGTTGGGTTGTTGTTGAGTTGGTTTAACGTCCAACATCAGCACTATATAGGCTTTAATGTGGACGGACTCCAAGACTGACGTCTGGCAATTTTATGTGGTGCCACACACGAGACAGGGAGGGAATACCACGACTCATGTCTCAGCCGCTCACATGAAACTGACACCGATACAACAAGGAGGAACCGAAATCGCCAGGGCTCGAACCACGGACATTTTGTTTCGGAAGCCGATGTTCTACCCTAGGACCACCGCCCCCCCCCACACACACACACATTGAATAAATCCCTATGCGAGTTCTAAAAAACACATTGTTTACAGCGACGACTCCAGATTTCATTTGGCCAATCGCATGATTATACCGACACCAACTCCAACCAGTAAAGAATCAAAGCGGCGACAATAGCAGGACTCGAATCTCTGACCTCTTGCAATTACAGACTAAGGCTCTAAACCCTCATCCTCCCCAATCCCTTAATAGGCGTAGATACACGAAAACCTTTTATGACTGTGTTTGACTCATCTTTGTATTCTGTATATCATTTTCTTCCCTTGTCACCCTTTTCTTTCTATCCCTAAAAATTTTGAGCCATCCTGCCCATTCATAGTAATTTTCTTTTCTAATCTGGCACCTTTCAACATTTCTCTCTCTCTCACTCTCTTTCTGGTTGTCTCTCTCTATCCCTCTCTCACACATCTATTTCGTATGTTCTGTCTCTGTACCTGTCTCTCTGTTTCTGTCTGTCTGTCTGTCTGTCTGTCTGTCTGTCTGTCTGTCTGTCTGTCTGTCTGTCTGTCTGTCTCTCTCTCTCTCTGTCTCTCTGTCTCTCTCTCTCTCTCTCTCTCTCTCTCTCTCTCTCTCTCTCTCTCTCTCTCTCTTACTCTCTCTGTATCTCCTATCCTCTGCTTACGATTAAAGCAATAAACTGGAGCTCACGTGCACCTCAACGCCACTCTCCCTCCCCCCCCCCCCCCCCCCCCTTCTCTCTCTCTCTCTCTCTCTCTCTCTCTCTCTCTCTCTCTCTCTCCTTCACTTCTCCCGTGGTGATGATTAACGCAATCAAAACTCACCTACAAAAATATTTACCGACTCACAAAACAATATACGTATCAAAATCCAAGCAGCTGACATCAGCTTTCACACTCTTGTTATTGGCGTTTACATTAGTAACTATACTCACACTAGCCTAAAACTATTTTAGGGAATAATCTTTACTTTCATTTCCCTCAATAACTTGATTTAGCGCAAAATTAGTATATCTATCAATACCATTTCTAAATTCACGCACAGTAAAAACGTGCTCCCTCTATATCATGGAGAAAGTTCATGATGATTATTAAAATCTTCATTAATTTATGACGCACTAGTTCATTGCCACTAATTTCCTTTATATTATTCACATCAATTTCATTAATTGACCTTTTGGTGGCAAATAGTCATTTAGAAAGGAATACCGTTCAAGATGAATTAATTGATTAGCAGTATGTATAGAGACAAAATCTAATTACGATATAAAATTTAGTTTATGATCCTCGATTACAACTAATATTTTTTTCGCACAGAAACTGAATATAAAATTAAGCCAGTATAGACATAAATACGTGATTATACAGGAAGCATAAACTGAAAGAATTAAAAAAAAAGGGGGGGGGAGGGCTACAAACATGTGCAAGTTTAGTGATAGAGCGTTGGTCTCCACATCAGAAGATCTACGTTTCGAAACTCACGTTCAGATAAGTTATTGGTTGGGTCGTTGTCAGTACAATGTGACCGGCTCAGACATGAGTCCTGGTATCCTTGAAGTTAAATTTGTTAGTCTTTAATATTAGGACCCGTCTACGATATTATAGCCATGCTGCTGACGTTGGGCGTTGAGACACCATTTTGCCTACTGACTAGACCATGCAGGGATTCGAACAGGACTCTTGCAAAAATATAAAACTACACTATATTACCTTTACTTTGAGACAATAGAAATACTGTCCATAGTTTTTATTTTAGACCCTCATATCTCATAGGTCTTTGATAAAGTTTTATATTCCTAAGTTTGCCGATGGATTCCAAAAAGAAAAAAGCCATACTAAGCGGCAACACCTTCTGGATATAGGTACAGCGCCTTGGCGATTGAGCAATTTGCCACCCTCCTTGAACCGAGAACCTGGAAAACTCTTTTAAGCTCTCGTGTGTATCAGCATGTAAAATTTTCAGACATCAGTCTTGGGGCCCGTCCACAGTATAGCCTATATAGTGCTGGTGATGGACGTTAAACCAACTCAACAACAACAATTCTTGATAAAATACAGTATGATCGTTGTTTAAGCAACGTTTAGCTGTAGAGCAATACACAATATTTAACTTTGTTTTCTGACGTTAACATTATAATCATGTTTTGTAAACTCCTCTTTAAATCGACGAGGAGTCAGGGTCCTGAAGAAATTATTAGTTTGTCTTCCCATTAAACTTGAAATATTACCTAGCGCAATAATTATTATTAACGCCAAGACGTATACTTTACATCCAAGGAAAATTTAATGGGGAATGTACACTATAGTTTTATTGAAACTGTCACCGTAATTAAGTTAGAAACAGAAGCTGTCCGGTAGCTTATTATTTTCCTGCTGACATATCGTAATACATGTATTGAGTCGTTGTGTTTTTTTTTTTTGAAAACCAAATAGAGAAAATATAGCATCAATATAGGGGGCGTGCATTACAGTTTGTTAAAAAGAGGAAACACGAGAGAGACACTTTGATGATAGATAGACATATGGGTAGACAGATAGATGGAAAGAATAAGAAAGAAAAAAAAGAAAGACAAAGCGAGAAAGAGAGAGGAGCGGGATAATTTAGAGAGAATTAGAGAGAGGAGAGAGAGAGAAAGAGAGGAGAGAGAGGGAGAAAGATACAGAGACAGACAGACAACAGACAGACAAACAGAAAAAGACAGAGAAACAGACATAGGCTTAGACGTATTGTTAGAGAGAGGAGAGAGAGAGAGAGAGAGAGAGAGAAAGAGAGATAAATATATACCAGAAAAGATAGAGGTATAGGGAAAGATATAAACAAAGAAATAGAGATAGGGAGGGATATAGATCTAGATATAATGATATAGATTTATAATGCGAAATACACCCACACATTGTTAATCATTTTGATTAATCAGCACTAAAGAAATATCTTCTACACTGTGAAAAAAAAAAAAGAACTGCGTCGACATGAAATGGAATTAATGATGCTATACATGTACTTACTTACTCTAAGCGAATTATGAGAACGGCACTAGCTGTGGGTTTATTATTGAACGACAGCGACAGTGCAGTTACATGTAATAATAATAGTAGTAGTACTTGTAGTAGTAGTAGTAGTAGTAGTAGTAGTAGTAGTAGTAGTAGTAGTAGTAGTAGTAGTAGTAGTAGTAGTAGTAGTACTGCTGCTGTTGTAGCAGTAGTAGTAGTTGCAGTAATATAATAATAGCAGAAGGTGTAGTAGTTCTAGCAGGAGCAGCAGCCACAGCAGCAGTAGTGGTAGTGGTAGCGGTAGTAGTAGTAGTAGTAGTAGTAGTAGTAGTAGTAGTGGTGGTAGTAGTAGTAGTAGTAGTAGTAGTAGTAGTAGTAGAGAAAGAGAGGAGAGAGAGGGAGAAAGATACAGAGACAGACAGACAACAGACAGACAAACAGAAAAAGACAGAGAAACAGACATAGGCTTAGACGTATTGTAAAGACATCGAGAGAAAGAGAGAGAGAGAGAGAGAGAGAGAGAGAGAGAGAGAGAGAGAGAGAGAGAGAGAGAGAAAGAGAGATAAATATATACCAGAAAAGATAGAGGTATAGGGAAAGATATAAACAAAGAAATAGAGATAGGGAGGGATATAGATCTAGATATAATGATATAGATTTATAATGCGAAATACACCCACACATTGTTAATCATTTTAATTAATCAGCACTAAAGAAAGATCTTCTACACTGTGAAAAAAAAAAGAACTGCGTCGACATGAAATGGAATTAATGATGCTATACATGTACTTACTTACTCTAAGCGAATTATGAGAACGGCACTAGCTGTGGGTTTATTATTGAACGACAGCGACAGTGCAGTTACATGTAATAATAATAGTAGTAGTACTTGTAGTAGTAGTAGTAGTAGTAGTAGTAGTAGTAGTAGTAGTAGTAGTAGTAGTAGTAGTAGTAGTAGTAGTAGTAGTAGTAGTAGTAGTAGTAGTAGTAGTAGTAGTAGTAGTAGTAGTAGTAGTAGTAGTAATAGTAGTAGCAGTAGTAGTAGTGGTAATAATTACACAGTAAATCGTAAAGATAAGAAATTATTAAGCGATATTATGAATACAATCTTGATAATAAGACAATGTATACTTTAAGAAATATGTTCTTTCTCCAAGAAAAGCATAAGCTAGCTATAGCTTGTGTTCATTTCATTTCTTTTATCAACGCTTTGATAAAAATCCTAGAACAATTTTCACATTAAAAAACCCTCACATGTTTTAGGTGCATTCTTTCCTTCACAGTACATTAACTATAACTTTTTCTCTCATTTCTATAGGAGTTTCTGGTACAAGTGCATCCAACCTAGCATGACATTGATCGGATCCTTTCATCTTTAAACCACTGTTGGCGACGTACACTGATGAACAAACTGCATCGAAAACAACAACAGTAGCAGAAGAACAAAACAATAACAAAAAAGAACCCTATTATAAACACATTAAAATGTAATTCCTATCCATGCAGCTATATTAAAAGACTGGCATCGAAAATATTCCTATGTCAAATAAAACTAGGCTTTATTTTTTATAGCTGAAAACAATTCCATACTGCCAAGGACGAAAACGATTTGGATGAAAAATAAACAGCAATCCCCGAAAAGTGTCAAGAGTGGTTTCACAGAAAAAAAGAACGCTTATATTTCTTTTCCAACGACGGTTCATTACACATCATAGGCAAGCAGTTGCAAAACCAAAATTTCCCAACAAAGCAAAAGATGACCGATGGTCCACAGAGAGTAATGGCTGGTCTCAAACAATGCATCCTACTTCTACAGGTCATGATAGCCTGCACTGCAGGTAAGATGGTTTCATATTCGTGTAATATTGTCATCATCATCATCCTTATCATTTCAGCGTCATCGTCGTCGTCGTCATCATCATCATCATCATCATCATCATCATCATCATCATCATCATCATCATCATCATCATCATCATCATCATCATCATCATTTTTGGTCATCTATATTTAATTCTTACTTACTACTTACTACTCACTACTCAGTTTTTATTGTATAAGAACCAAAGATAGTCATGTATCTCAATTTATGATTATAAATCCTGAAATGCGCTAGTTATAGTGTGTTTCCATCTATGAATACTAAATAATAATTAAAATAATAGCACTCTGTTTTACGGTTCCCTGAAAAACGAAATGATGCTTGTAACGAAAAGTTAAGCATCACATTCACAGATAAAAGACAATAATTATTTTTTTGACATGTTATCGGAAATAAATTTTTTTACAGTAGATACAGAATTTCGAGGACGGTAAATTTTCTATCGCTAAGCTAACTAGGTAAACGACGTTTATTACCGGTTCGTGCCGAGGAAATAAAAGCAAACAAGGGGGCTTTGTTTCATAAATGTAAGGTATCAATGTCATATAATTATTCTCTATCTACCTGAATATCTCTCTTACGTCTGCCCTCCCTTTTATGTAATGCCTTCAAAGCCCTTCATGTTCTCTCTGACCATTGCACTTGGAAAATTTTGTTCGTCACCACCACGAACCAATCCCTAACCTCTCGTTGCACTCTGTTTAATCTGTAGACGCCAATTTTCATGAAGTTTACTTTAAACACAAGGACAATAAGGAATTCATCACTGACTGTTTATAGGCTCTCCGCGTGTTCCCAACAAATCCTATAATTTTATACGCATCGAACCAAGATTCGAGCATAGATCTTTTGTGCGTCGATACAGGTCCACTCCCCCTACCCGTGATTGAAAAGGTATTATGACTATAACGAAATATGGCCCCGAAAGGAAGGTTAATACAAAGGAAAACTTTTATGATCGCTGTCCAAAAACGATAGGAGGGCGCGGTGGTTCTAGGGTAGAGCATCGGCTTCCGACGCAATAGGTTCGTGGTTTGAGCCCTGGCGATTTCGTCCCCTGCTGGTTGAGTCGGTGCGGTATCAGTTTAATGTGAGCGGCTAAAACAGGAGTCATGGTATCCCCGTCCTGTCTCGTGTGTGGCAGCACATACAGTTGTCAGACGTCAGTCTTGGGGTCCGTCAACAATAAAGTCTATGTTGGACAATAAACCAACTCAACTACTCAACTCCAGTATAATGTATTATTATATTTAGCGAAACAAAAGCAAGTGTACCTCTTTTCCACTGATAATGCTTGTTCAAAGAAATTGCAACTCAAGCGAAGTTCTCCCTCATCTAGTTTTAACGTTTTATAGGTCTTAAGAAAAGTCATATACGGTGATGGGATTCCGGCTTGAGGTACCTGAGAATTAGTAATTCTCATTATACATGTACTGACATCGACCCAACCAGTAGGAAAGAAAAACGGCCGCTAGACTGGGACTCAAACCACGGACCTTCTGCGTGGGAAGCGAATGCTCTACCTTAAGGCTACCACCGCAATTCACGGATTACCTTTACGCTGATAGTGAACTTAAAATGCGTCTCTCGCTTTGATGAACCTACCGCTCTCCTCATCTTCAGGGAAGAACGTTCTAATATAGGTCCATTTTCAATGGAATCTCACCGAAATAGATGAAATCTGTTTATGAAAAACATCCATCAGCTGCCAAGTTGAGAACAAAGACCCATGGGGCTCGTCTGTCTTGATTGGCTGCTCATTTCCTGGGCCTGCGCATGCGCGGCAAGAGTTCACCAAATTGCCCTTGCTTTGGTCTATTTTAAGGAATGGGAAATACTCGAGTGTAAGGCTAAGTGTGTGGGGGGCGGGGGTGGAAAGAGAGGTAGAGAGAGAGAGAGAGAGAGAGAGAGAGAGAGAGAGAGAGAGAGAGAGAGAGAGAGAGAGAGAGAGAGAGAGAGAGAGAGAGAGAGTCTCTCTCTCTCTCTCTCTCTCTCTCTAAAAGAGAGAGAGAAAGACAGAGACAGAGAGAGAGAAGAGAGAGGAAGAGAGAGAGGGAAAGAAAGGGAGAAAGAGAAGGAGAGAGAGAGAGGAAGAGATAGAGAGAAAAAGAGAGACAGAGAGAGAGGAAGAGATAGAGAGAAAGAGAGATAGAAATAGAGAGAGAGGAGGAGAAGGAGAAAGAGAGGGAAAGAGATAGAGGAATAGGGCGTGGGGGGATAGGCGACAATCTAAAGCTGGTATATCTTTTTTAAATAAAAATGAAAAAAGTTCCTCGGGAGAATCTAAGAAAAGCTAAACTGGAAGAGATAGAGGGAAGAAGAGAGGGAAAAAGATAAGAGAGAGAGGGAAGGAGAAATAGATAGAAAGATAGAGAGAGAGATAAAGAGAGAGATAGATATATTGATAGAGGGAGAGGAAGAGGGGAAGAAAGGGAGAAAGGGAGAGAAGGAGAGAGAGTTGAAGAGAGAGAGAGGGAAATAGAGAGAAAGAGAGATAGAAAGCGTGGGGGTTGGGGGATATGCTAGATAGCTCGTTAGGTAAAGCACTAAAATCAGAGAGATAGAGGGAGATAGATAAAGAGAGAAAGAGAGTGACAGATAGAGAGATGGAGAAAGCGTGGGAGGATAGGCTACAGAGCTCATTAGGTAAAGCGGTAATCCCAAAGGTCCCTGGTTCGATCCCTCGCTCTTGACCCCTTATTTCCTACTGTGTCAGTATAATACGATCGGCCACGTCCTAAGTATCCCATCCCGGGACTCGACTAGAATCCTCAATGGGAACCCAGGAGACGATAAGTTAGAAGAGAGATTTGCTTTGCTTACTAAAGGCGGTTCAATAAGGCTGAGACTTTTTATAAACTTATATAATTATACTAAGTTGTTTCTTTGTTTTTTTAGATCTATTTTTTAAGATATCAAGTTGGTATATCTTATAAAAAAAATATAAATGAAAAAAGATCGCTCTGAGGAACGTAGGACGCGTTAAAGTCAGAGAGATAGAGTGAGAGAGAGGCAGAGAGAGGGAGAGAGATAGGGAGAGGGAGAGACACCAGAGAGATATCCATAGAGCCGAGACTTGTGAGAAATTCAGTTATCCTCTAAACATGTTGGAATGTTTTCATAAATCATAACTGTTTTTACCGTCTTCTCCACAGATCTTTTACTATCTGCACACGTCTCAAACCCTGTGGGTTTGGACGATAGGACGTCACTTCTAATCGGGACACCATCTTCTTCAATATCCCAGCGCGATTCAAGCTTTCGAGCACTCAACTTTCATCTCTACAGAAAAGATCCAGGGTTCCTTCTAAGAACCACCCAGGCCGGGCGACTAGTCCTAGTACCACTTCGCTCGGGAGGATCTGAACCTCTCAACCCTTCAGAAGAGAGGCGGACGCGCTATAGACTAAATCCACACCCACAACTTCATACCCGGACAGATATATCAGATATATATGATTTGGAGACTTATATAAAAGACATATTTGAAGATGGGAATGAAAACAGTATTGACCTATCTGAGAAAATTGCATTGGCAAATCAGATTCTAGCCCAGATATATTCTAAACTGCCCAACAGTGGGATAAAGGCGGATATATTACAAGACAAACCTAGACATGCCTATACGGTTGGTAAAAATATGAAAGTGAATCTACCAGTTAAAGCAATGCCATTCATATTTACCATCAGCCAACGAGGTTCGACGTCTCAAGATCTTTCTCATTTGTTTAAGATTTATAAATCAAGTTTTGAAAACTCTCCATCTAAAGTCACTTCTTTGCAGAGTATTCTCAAGTTGGCGGGTGTAAAACGAGAATACACAGGGAAAATTATGGACCCAACAGGAGATGGGCAAGACAGATCCAGGCAAGATTTTACCATAGGGGCTTTTGGCTATAGCTCTCAAGAATCTCATGGTTCTCATAGACCTATAGTATCCGAACCCGCCACCTCCCATGTTGACGGGCGACAGCGCAATGAAGAAGAGGCATCCCAAGAAGGGGAAAATTACATTCAACCTTCCAGAGGGAAACGGCCTAATTATTACAACTGCCATAACAGACAAGTGACGGCCCAGATGCTGAGGGAGTACTTCACCACGGGGAAACTCTGCGGGAGCTACGTGCTGCCCTTCAGATTCGGGATCGGAAAATAAGACCTGGTGTTTTAACACGTGATGCTAATCAGATCGGTAATTAAGACCTGGTGTTTTAACATGTGATGCTAATGACTTTACGACTTACACGAAGATAATGAACGATATAATAAAGTTCCGTAGGTATGAGGTTTTCCCATTGGGTACGTTAGTTCAGGCAAAGTGGTTTTATGTAGAGCTCTGTGGTTTTCCCATTGGCTTTGTTAGTTCAGGCAAAGTGTTTAAATGTAGAGCTCTGGGGTTTTCCCATTGGCTCCGTTACTTCAGGCAAAGTGGTTTAATGTAGAGCTGTGGTTTAATATATAGCTATGGGATTTTCCCATTGCGTACGTTAGTTTAGGCAAAGTGGTTTAATGTAGAGCTATAGTTCAGGCAAAGTGGTTTAATGTAGAGCTATAGTTCAGGCAAAGTGGTTTAATGTAGAGCTATAGTTCAGGCAAAGTGGTTTAATGTAGAGCTATGATTGGACGCTAGTTCAGACAAAGTGGTTTAATGTAGGGCTAATATTGGACGCTGGTGAAGATCCCCTTTCTGATCGTCATTGTTTTACTTAGGGCCCCCGTATTCGCAAATGGCTTTGCTATTGACAATAACTGAAGCCCATACGCATTGAGGCTTTATCCAGACTTTATCACGTGAAAATTGTACTTGGGATTCTATTAAAACTGTTCAAATTGTTCATAGAAAAAAGTGACTTAAAAGAAGCAAGAACATGACTAAATCTCATCAGTAGAACCAGAACATCAGAACACATTTTGTCGGTTTTGTAGGTTATGTAATGGGAATATGTATTTAAAAACACTTTATTGCAACTGGAAAGATAAACAGAAAGAGAGTGAAATGTGGGTGAAAAGAAAAGATATCAGGCGGGTTAGGAAAACGGATTGGTGGTGGCAAAATGATCGACCTGATTGTGAAATGCGATGACAGACAGTCGAGGAGGGACATGGTCACCTACGCCAACCAATATGGCACTTCATGAGGATATATATATTCATAGAAAATATTATGCAATGCAATTAGATAACGTTACCTTATAAGGACAGCTTAATTAATATTTTTCCTGAACAGAAAAAGAGGACATGTAAAAAGTTCACACAAAAACTAGTCATAGGAAATTAAGAATACAAAAGATAATGAGAGAAAAAAACCTATATATTTTTACATTGCACCATCTTTATAAACATGAAAGTAATCTGAAAATTGTTTGTGCTTATATAATCTTTTAATGCTATTAAAAATTATTAATTATTTGTTTATAGAATGCAAATATCTGTTTTTGCAAGAAATATTCCTTACATGGAATTAATAATAGTGTCGTCACGTTGGCAAACCGAATCTAATGCGAATGTAGGATGGACAAAAAAAAACAAACAAAAAAAAAAAAAAAAAAAAAAAAAAAAAAAAAAAGAAAAAAAGAAAAGAAAAAAAAAACTAGAAAAAAAGAGACGGAGCGAAAGAGATAGATAGAAAGGGATAGAGGAAGAGTGAGAAAGAGAGAGAGAGAGAGAGAGAGAGAGAGAGAGAGAGAGAGAGAGAGAGAGAAAGAGAGAGAGAGAGAGAGAGAGAGAGAGAGAGAGAGAGAGAGAGAGAGAGAGAGAGAGAGAGAGAGAGAGAGAGAGAGAGAGAGAGAGAGAGAGAGAGAGAGAAATGTTGTAGAATGTTGTGTTAAGTTTTGCATGCCCGATTTTCTTCTTTTAAAAAAAAAAACTGAACTATTTATAATCAATTCCTATTGACTAGATGGCTGGAATGTTTTTTGTTGTAGTTAATATTTTGTTTAATACTACTCTAAAAAACAATAACAAACGGCCCAATAATAAATCTACAAACGACTACAAATTGTGTTAACATCTATTTATTTAAAAAAGTGTATTGTAAAAACGATTAAACTTGCCTTTTTCTTATAAATTAAAAAAGTTTTATAGTTAACGTGGGTATTAAACCATATTGGCTATGGGTATGTTTTCAGTTGTCAGTTCATTTAGTTTCCATTGTGTCATTCTAAAACCTTTGAGATGTAATTATATCAAATGCTTTTTTAGAGTTCAATTATACAGGACGCAACAATCACGGCCTTGTTGATTGTTAACTTTAATTCAATAAGCTATATAAATGATTTTTATGTTATGTTTTGACGTCAAAAGTATACTGTTTAACTTATTAATAACTTTGTGTAAATGAAATATGGAATAAAGAATTATGAAAACAAACAATAGTGTCTGACTTAAAGATGTACATCTTTCACATTGCTTTTTTTTTGTTTTGTTTTTTAAATTGAAAATCAGACACCGTGATTGCTTTTCTACGTGTTATTTTTGTATATTCTTTTCTTCAAAGTAGCAATAATTGATATCAACATATTTCAATCATTTTTCGCCACGAAACGAGCTATTGATAATTTTCCCTTTTACGGGGAGCAAGATATCACAGTCGATAGAATGAAGCAGTTTATAATTAGACTTCGAGATCCCTATGTAACCCCCCCACCCTTTTTTTTCTTCTTTTTTTTGTTATTCTTTCCCAGTTTGGAAATCTAGGGTCCTTGAATTAAAACAGAGCTTCGCTTTCTTAAACCCTAAATTAGGTCTCCATTCTGGGTAAAGTAGGAATAACACTGGATTATTACTCTTGGCTACGCCATGTCTATTTCGGCACTCCACGAACACTGCAATCCACAGCCAAAAAACAACAACACCGCTTTAGATGGTTCCAGAAAACTGAATAAAAAAACCCAAGGAGCAGTTGAGTGATGCAGTAGTTGAGTTGGTTTAACGTCCAACACCAGCACTATATAGGCTATATTCTGACGTCTGGCCATTTTTTTTTGCTGCCACACACGAGACAGGGCGGGGATACCGTGACTCCTATCTCAGCTGGTCACATAAAACTGACACCGACCTACCCAGAAGGGAGAAAAATCGCCAGGCTCGAACCTCGAACCACGGACCTCCTGCGTCGGAAGCCGATGTTCTGCCCCAGGGCCATGCGAGAGTATAGTTATTTCCCTGTGGGATGTTACTCTCCATATGAGATTACAGGCTTTGCAATCCGTTCGACGATAACGGGTAACGTAATCAGCTACCGCAGGCACGGTAACTCATTGGTCCTCAAGTCTAGGATGGAGCTGTGATTGGACGCCGGTGCAGATTCCCTAACATAATCGTCTTCATTTTCTATGGGTCTGAAATCGCAAGGTCTTTATTACAATAGATGGATTGCCCATACTGTTAAGTCTTTTACCAAATAACAACCACAAACTCAATGATTGAGGCTTGAGTTGAGTTGAATTGAGTTGGTTTAACGTCCCACATCAGCAGTGTAAAAGCCATATTGTGGACGGACCCCAAGACTGACGTCTGACAATTTTATGTGCTGCCACACACGAGACAGGGCGGGGATGACATGACCCCTGACACCGACCCAACCAGAAGGGAGCGAAATATCCAGGACTCGAACCACAGACCTTTATTATTATAGATGGACCGTCCCATACTGTTAGGTCTGTTCCCACATAACAATCCCAAACTCCATTACTGAGGCCACAACTACTTGCTTGCTGGGCACAAATCCGCAGTAGAGGTTCATATAATTATAAAAGAAGACTGATTGAATGATCGATCATTAATTAACTAATTGATTGAGTGATTGGTAATAAACTGATGTCTTGGATTAAATGATTTTTAAGTTCATTTTCTATTGAATATGTACATGATAATCATGTGACAAAGCACTGTAAGTTTGGGACTAGACGGTCTATCACAACGCTTCAATAATAACTTAGATGAATCAAATGCCACAGCGCAGTATATGACACTCGTTAATTAGGGGCCACTGTAACCTAACAAAGCTCTAGGTGATTAATTAATATGCTGCTTAACGCCTACACAGTAGTACTTATTCTCTATAGAGAGCTATCTTAATCTTGAAATGAGGGAATGAACTACGTGCTAATTTTGTTCTTTTCGTCTATTTTTTTTTCAAAACTATATACATTATAATTATATAGCTTGCAGCATCTCAACCCACAAAACAACACTGCAAAGTTGGACAGTTTCGAATTTCACTATCTTCTTTTTTTTTGGGGGGGGGGGGGGGGATCAATATGAAACATCATAGCGTAAAAATGTAATAGAGAAATTCTCATTATATTGGCAGAAAGAATCGAACGCCATAAACTGCAGTTATAAAGTTTGATATGATAGTAAAAAGTTCAGCATATTCGATATCTGCCCTTAAGGAATGTTTCTGGGCAAAAATAAGTTCACACGAGTGAAAGGATACAACGTATTACATGTACAAACAACCCAATTAGACCTTACGGTGCAAACATTGCAATTACAAAGTGTTGGTTGGTTGGTTGGTTGGTTGGTTTTAACGTCCAACATCAGCAACT
Organism: Elysia chlorotica; assembly: GCA_003991915.1. Classification (NCBI taxonomy): domain Eukaryota; kingdom Metazoa; phylum Mollusca; class Gastropoda; family Plakobranchidae; genus Elysia; species Elysia chlorotica. Next base: position 50,156 of record RQTK01000528.1, read on the forward strand.
TATGGCTATCTCGTGGACGGGCCCCAAGACGGACGTCTGACAATTTTATGTGCTCCCACACACGAGACAGGGTGGGGATACCATGACTCCTGTCTCAGCCGGTCACATTATACTGACACCGACCCAACCAGTAGGGATTGCAACAGCCAGGATTCGAACTCGGGACCTTTTGCGTCGGAAGCCGATGTTCTACCCCTGGGCCACCGCGCCCCCCCCCCCCTGCTCAATGGAGTTGTACAATTGTGCAGCATTACAAAGTGTAAAAATTCTGATATCTACATAATTTATCTACATATCCCTATCAAGTCTGCAGGAAATGTTCAATATTCAAAAACACATCAAGACATACCTATTTAAAAATATCTTGATAAGTAATATCAAGTCAAATTTTGCTTTTGGATATCGAGTGTGTGTGTGTGTGCGGTGTGTTTGTGTGAGTATGGGTGTGTGTGTCTGATGTACAGTTAGTATGGAAGAATGAAAGAATTTTGTAAAGCGCTTTGAGGCCTCGGCATAAAGCGCAATGCAAATGTACTTATTATTACAATCATTATTATATCCACGTGGAAATCTAAACCAAGTTCTCTTGGCCTAACGAGCTGTACTAATTGTAAATTATTTTGTCTGATTTCGCCGCACACTGGTTGCTGGTTGGTGTTAGTATAATGTGATCGACTGATGCAGAAGTCCTGATACCCTCACACTGTCTCGTGTGCAACAGCACGTGAAATTAAAACTGTGAGACATTAGTCTGGGAGCCCCGTCGCTGCTCTAAGATTCTCTTGGGGAATATAGGATACGAAAATCTGCGATGGAGAACGTTAATTTACACTCCTACACATATTTTTCACTGTCCTCCTTCTTCATGGCTTGTTTTTTTTCAAGGAAACATTCTTTTTTTGCCATAGACAATAATCAAACGCTTATTTCTTTCTATATTTTGATGTTTTCATCTCATTAGGCATTGATTGCAGTCAAGTTAGTACAGCTCGTTAGGCCAAAAGAACTTGGTTTAGATTTCCACTTGGATATGATAATGATTATAATAATAAGTACTTTTGCATTGCGCTTTATGCCGAAGCCTCAAAGCGCTTTACAAGATTTTTTCATTCGTCCATACTAATTGTACATGACACACGCCCACACCCATACAAACACACTGCACACACACACACATACACACACACTCAATATCCAAAAGCAAAATTTGACTTGATATTACTTATCAAGATATTTTTTAAATAGGTATGTCTTGAGGTGTTTTTTTTTTTTTTTAATGTTACAACATTGCCTGCAGACTTGATAGGGATATGTAGATAAATTATGTAGATATCAGAATTTTTACACTTTGTAATTGCAGGGGGGGGGGGCGCGGTGGCCCAGGGGTAGAACATCGGCTTCCGACGCAAAAGGTCCCGAGTTCGAATCCTGGCTGTTGCAATCCCTACTGGTTGGGTCGGTGTCAGTATAATGTGACCGGCTGAGACAGGAGTCATGGTATCCCCGCCCTGTCTCGTGTGAGGCAGCACATAAAATTGTCAGACGTCCGTCTTGGGGCCCGTCCACAATGTAGCCTATATAGTGCTTATGTTGGACGTTAAACCAACCCAACAACAGCCTGCTGGAAGTGAATGTAGACCAACAATAATAATAATAATAATAATAATTAGGTTTTTTCATATTCATGTCTTCATTTTTTTTCCTTGTTTCCTTTTACTTTTTTTTTAAAACCAACGCTTCCTAAAGTTTTATGCATCTAATATTTTTTACATTGCTGCTTTGCATAAAAAATGCAGTATTCAAATTAGAAGTGAACTCTAACAATTCCCTTTTTTATTACATCGGTTCCATATCTGATTTAAAACTGAACTTTTCAGGGTTGTTTCCACAGTAATTTTTTAATTCCCAATCTTTGTATGTAGCCTAAGAAAAAAAAAAGGTCTAAGAAAGAGAAAGAACCAGTGCTACTGAAGTAAATAAAATAATAAAGCTTTATCTTAGGAAAAGTTCTTACTGTCTTATAATGCGAAACTTTAAGTGATGTGTTGCTCTTGTAAGTTGAACAATGGAAAAAACACCCTTTTGATGCTATTTACTTTTTTTTAACGTGAAAACACTTCAGCTTGGTGCATCTATTATAATTATTGAGACATTTTAAATATTTACTAAATTTGCTGTCTGTATTAGTTTTGTAAAATGCTCTTTTCTCCTCTTGCATTTGCTGTTACAATGGTTTATTCTGAACGAATCTGAGGCCCTGAGGTCGATTCCAGTATCATTAAAAAAATGTAGAATCATCTCTGCCGTGGTATTTTCCGTGTGGTCTTGAGATTAAAAATAAAAATAAAAATGTAAAAACCTCTGGGTTAAAGTCCCATCTTCCGGAGGTATAATTTTAACGATGAGAGTGAGTTGGTCAACATGTGAAACATAATGTGTCGAGTATATGTCCTGATATATACAAATGAAGTACGTAGTTTGATTGATGTCATTTACAAATTTGGCACGAGATGACAATAAATTAAACACGTGTAATTTCCTATCTTTAATTCTGCGAATTGCTCAAAATACATAATATATCTCTTATCGAAAGATTTATTAGTTAAACTTCAGCAGCATATTCCTAGAGAGATAGATCAACATGCCTAGGCATTTAACGCCAAAATACATGACGAAATGTAGTACAAATTAAGAATATTATCAAAAGATTTATTACGTAAACTTCAGCAGCGTATACCAAGAGCGCTCAATTAACATGCCTAGGCTTGTAACGCGAAAATAAATGCCGAAATGAAGTACAAATTAAGAATAATAATAATTATCAAAAGATTTATTACGTAAATTTCAGCAGCGTATACCAAGAGCGCTCAATTAACATGCCTAGAATTTTAACTCCCAAACACAAGACGAAGTGAAGAAAAAATTAAAAACATTTAAGAAAAATATTCCAAGCGATGTTGGGTTTAATAAGGCATGTCCCATGTATTTCCATTTGGTTGAGTTCAGAAACCATAAAAGTTTCCAGCTATTGCTCAACCTTATTGGGTAACAGTTTTTTGCATCTGCACTTAAAAACAATCAAAAACTTGATAAGGCTATTTTTAATAAAGAGTGGTTGGTTGGTTGGTTGGGTTTTAACGTCCAACATCAGCAACTTATAGGCTATCTCGTGGACGGGCCCCAAGACGGACGTCTGACAATTTTATGTGCTGCCACACACGAGACAGGGTGGGGATACCATGACTCCTGTCTCAGCCGGTCAATAATAATAATAATAATAATAATAATAATAATAATAATAATAATAATAATAATAATAATAATAACAATAATAACTGGCGCAAATGGTAGAGCGTGTGTTCGTTTCCCATTTAGGAGATTCCAGGTTTCGAAAACCACGATCAGTCAAAAATTAATGCATTCGTAACTTTTTGGTTAGGGCGATGTCAGTATGGTGTGACCGACTGAGACAGAAGTCATAGTATCTCTTGTATCTGTGTGGCATATGCACAATTGTCAGACGATAGTCTTGGGACCCGTCTGCAATATAGGCTATATAGTGATTACATTGGACACTGATCAACCAGCCCAAACTCGAACTCGATCTCTGTCGATGTAACCTCTCTTGATGTAATGACACGAAGTCTAAGGAAACCGTTTTTAGCGATTGTCTTGATCAAAATATTATTTCCCCACAGATCTAGATAATTCTGGGAATCCCCTAACCTGTCTTTTTTATATTTATAGTTTTCAGATTATTAAAAAAAGTTATTTATAAAATATGTGTATTTGTACAGATGCTACTATAGTTTTTCTTAGGTTATTTGGAAAAGAATTGGCTATTTTCCCTTCTCCTTTGGATAGATACTGATCTAAGAAACACATTATAATGCTAAGTAAAATGGCTTTATATATTCTGACATCAATGATGAAATTTAGTTTAATATCTAAAGCGCAAACATATCTGACAAAAAAAGGAACGATTGAATTATATTGAAAATGTATAAAAAGACGATTAAAAATGAGTATTATTTGCGCTTATTGTATTAAATTTGAAAACCTTGGGTCGGTGTTAGTATAATGTGAGCGGCTGAGACAGTAGTCATAGTATCCCCCGCACTGTCTCTGTGTGGCAACACGTAAAATTGTCAGACTTTAATCTTGGGACTCTCCACAATATAGACAATATACTGCTAGCGTTGGACACTAAGCAACCATGTAACCCAACTCAACACCACACTGGATTTCAAATAAAACCCCAACGTCCGAAAAAAAAAACCCAACAAAAAACAACCAACATTCGTGTAGATCTACCTCTTTGATTTTAAAATCGTTCGCTATATGCAAGGTTGATTTCAGAAACCTTAGAAAGGAGATTACATCGGGGATATCCGAATCAGGGTTGAGCTGACAAATTTTTAGTTTCGCATTATTTAGAGATTTTGTAGACGAGGCTTCAGGTAGATGAATATATTGGAAAGAAGCCAAAACACTGCGCTAAGCTGTTACATTCCGTAACTTTAATCTGGGTGAATTTTGTAAATGTAATAGCTTTTAAGGCAGAATTTAGCAGCTTGAATAGATTATCAGTACTTAGGAAGCTGTTTTTAAATAAATAATAATGTCAGGAGTAAAAGATTTGATGTCAGATTTATGATTCGGGTTTTGCTTATAATTATAGGGATGCAACTTTTTTCTAGAGTTCTTCTTCTTATTCTTTTAGCCACAACATAACATTTTATGTTGAAATCAGGGAAGTAGAAAAAAAAAGAAAAGAAAAAAAAATTAGCGGCGGCGAATCGCCGTTTTTTCCTGAAACAATAAAGCAAACAATTTTCTTCTATAAGAAGTTTAGGCCTTCATTTTTACAGCTGCAAAGTTTAGTTATATTCAAATATAATCGAAATCTGCACTTTGATTTTTATTGGCGATTTTCCTGAAAAAGCCTCATTTTTAAAATTTTGATCATTTTTAGACGGGGAATTATTTTAGTTAAAGTGTTTGTACCATGCATCAAATGATTACTTTCACAAGTCTATGACGCATTAAAAAAAAACAACAAACAAAAAACAATAAGTTCAGACAAAATAGGTTTACCTGTAAATAATATATTGCTTTCTAAGTGTTTTTTTTTTACATTTTCATGTTGTTTAACATCTAAACCATAACATACAAATTGTTTTCTGTCGTAAACGTGGCGAAACATGCTTTTTTGAGAGGTCAAAGATCATCAAGTGCTTAAAAAAAAAAACCCAAAAAAAGCAACATTTTCTAAAAAAAATCACAAACCAACGTATATACCAATAAATAGCTCTATCACAAAGTTATAAGCTCACAGCAAGCTGGGTTTACCTACAGAAGGCTTTTAAGGTTCTATCACAAAACAAAAGAGCAATTTATTTAATTAAAACCCGTATCTCTCCGTTTCTGTTTTTTTTTTGGGTACCAATCTTTGAAGAAGTTTACTTTGTTCAAAGCAATAAGAGGAATTTCATCATTTCTTTACATGTTTGTGTTGGTGCTATGTTCAACATCTAAACTACAACATACTAAAAGTTAACTGCGGTAAAAGCCTTTTTCTAATTTGTCATATCACTGTTAAAAGATGTTCCCTATTTCCTACTGGTACATATACTACTAAAGGACTACACGCAAAAACAATTGATGCGTGGGTCAGTTCAAAAAGTTGCGCCTTGTTTATTTTCATCACGCAGGCTTCATTATGGATTCATTGCGAAGGCTTTCATTTTACCGCCTCCACTGTTCCAACAAAGTTAATCTCTTAATTTATATTCATTTCCAGATTTTAGTCAAACACAAGTAAGAGGAAAGAGATTCCCATCATAGTAAAAGTTACTAATCTAGATCATATTCATGGGAGAGAACTCTCGAAGGATTTGACGTTTGGGGAAAGTAGGTTATGTGAACTGACGCAAGCGGTGGAACGTTGGTTTTCCAGCCTGGAGCTATTCATTTCAATATCCACGATCTTACAAAATTTTTTTTTCTGCTGCACACCTCCACAAAAACACACACACACACACACAAACAAACAAACAAACAAACAAACACACACACACACACGAGTGTATGACAAAAAATAAAAAAATAAAAAATAAATAAATAAGAAACTTTAAAAAAATTCTCCGTTATGAGACGTACATTAGTTTCTTCTGGAGGGCTACATGCAAAAAACAACAACAAAACCCCTAACAAAAAAAAACAAACAAAACAACAACAACAACAACAACAAAACATCATGTAGCCCTGGCAAAAGGAGGTGGGAAGAGGGAGAGGGATACGGTTTGCAAATGAGGTGAAGAATGGAGGATGGGGGCGAACTGTCGCAGGTGGTAGACGTTAGTTTCCCAATCTGTAGGTTCTCAACTCGAACCCCAAGATCGATCAAAACTTATTTTTGTCTGATTTTGTCCACTACTGGTTGGGTCGGTGTCAGTATAATGTGACCGGCCGAAACAGAAGTCCTGGAATCCCCACACTGTCTCTATTTAACATCACGAAAATGTGTCAGACATTAGTTTTGGGAACCAATCATAATATGTCCTGACTCCTTACGTTAGTCGTTAGAAAACAAACCCACACATTCACTCACTCAACCCTTGCACACACAAAAAAATGATTACTGTATGATCCATCATTTTCCCTTTGGTCCCCAAAAATGTGATTTCATTATATCAATATCGGATATTGTAACGGAAAAATCCGATGCGTGGGTCGGTGCGAATAGGCGCACCTTGTTTATTGAAATCACTCTGGCTTCATTGTGGATTCAGTGCGAAGGATTTCATATTAACGCCCCCTCTACTCCAACAAAGTTAATAACATAGTTTATAATTATTCATCTTCTGGTTTTTTGTCAAACACAAGTTAGAGGAAAGGAGCCATAAGTACAACGTGGTAGTAGCTGACGACTCGTCGTAAGTACAACGTAACAGTAGCTGACGATTCGTCGTAAGCCTTCTTTATAGCATAATTATTATGACGAGTCGTAAGTTACTATTACAATGTACTTATGGCTTTATAAATTCCAATCTTAGTATAAGTTACTAATCTCGATTCTATCAAGGGAGAGAATGCTCAAAGGATTTTACGCCTGAGGTTAGAAAAGATTGACTAATCTTGCCCCTGTATTTTTTTTATGCTTTATTTCTTTAGTTCATATTAATTAATGCCGCTCTAAATCTTTGTCAAGGTTTTACCATGTTAGCTATACCTCATCACAATTTTATTTAGCCATTGTTAACATTGTTAATATTGAAAAAGTTTTATAGAGAACTGTAATATTTATCTATGATTTTAAGCCATTGTTTAACATCAGCAACTGAATAAATGGAATATATATATATAT
>RQTK01000528.1:66651-101140 GCA_003991915.1 Elysia chlorotica
CTCTATAGAGGGAGGGAGAGAATTCTCTCCCTCTCTCCGGGTTTAACGTCTCCTAGGTTCCCCTGGGGGATCCTTACGTCGAACAACGTGTTTCAATAATCCAAATTTGCCTTTATGGCCTATTCAAGCCAAACGAACCCTACTAGTGTATATTCTAGAAAGTCTTGCTTGGGGAATAAGGGCCTGGCACAAAACTGATTGATCTAGAGCAGGCTAATCGACACAGTGGGATTATCGCTGATTACCCGATAATCGATAATACCTTAAACCTGGGGGTCATAGATATAGGGTTAGTGTAAACTTACGACTTGTCTTAAGGTATGTGAATAAGAAGGCTTAAGACAAGTTGTTAGCTAACGTACTTTGTACTTACGGGCCCTTGGAGTAGACCTAGGGACGTAAGTACAACGTTAGTGTAAGGTTACGATTCGACTTAAGACATGCTAATTAGAAGGCTTACGACAAGTTGTTAGCTAACGTACTTTGTACTTACGGGTCCTTGGAGTAGACCTAGGGACGTATATACAACGTTAGTGTAAGGTTACGAGTCGACTTAAGACATGATAATTAGAAGGCTTACGACAATTTGTAAGTTAACGTAGGTTGTACATACGATCCTTGGAGTAGATCTGGATATTTTTTGGTTATACGAGGCTTATATGATGTGTTGGCCAAACAAAACGTTAATTCAAGCAGTTCAGTGATTTTGTACTTGTCTAACTATGCGAGGGTGTATGGTTCAAAACGTTTTTGAGATATATTATATAGACATATATTTATGTGATTGTTTTATAATTTTATGAAACTATAATTTTTTTGTATAATGGGTTCTTGAAGAGCATCTTATCCTGTTGTATTATTTATAATCTCTTTTCCTGTTTTTGCCAATTTAAAGAAAAACCGACTGTTGCTCTTGTAGTACGACAAGGGGAAACAAAAACGATCAATTATGTTTATAGGAGCATTCCAATTTAGTGCTAGAGAAAAACCAAAGGCCAAGGTGTGAGTTTCTAAAATTTAATCATCCGTTTACCGAGGTGGGGGGGGGGGGGGGGGGGGGGGGGGGTCGGGGCGGTGGTCCTGTGGTAGATCATCGGCTTCCGACGCAATAGGTCCGGATTCGAGCCCTGGAGATTGTGCTCCCTACTGGTCGGGTCGATGCCAGTTTAATGTGAACAGCTGAGACAGGATTCATGGTATCTCCGCCATGTCTCGTGTGTGTCAGCACATAAAATCGTCAGACGTTAGTCTTGGGGCCCGTCTACAACATAGCCTATAAAGTGCTGATGTTGCACCGGATCTTACTGAATTAAAAAAAAAACACGTGTGCCTAATGTTCAACTCAACCCAACCTTGTAACTCGGGTTTATGTTGTCTTCTTTTCCAGTATATGACTTTAAGCTCATTGCAGCTGAGACAGGAGTCCAAGTCTCCTCGCCCTGTCTCGTGTGTATCAGCACAAATAATTGTCAGACGTCAGTCTTGCGGCCCGTCTACAACCTAGCCTATATATTGCTGATGTTGGACCGGATCTTATTGAATTGAAAAACAAACAAACGTGTGCCTAATGTTCAACTCAACCCAACCTTGTAACTCGGGTTTATGTTGTCTTCTTTTCCAGTATATGACTTTAAGCTCATTCCGGCTGAGACAGGAGTCCAAGTCTCCCCACCCTGTCTCGCGTGTGTTAGCACATAAGATTGCTGTGTTACTGTTCGCATTTCCCTTTCAAAATCGAAGGTACGTAACCCTTTTATTGACGACAACCTTGCACTTATTATTTATTATCCCCCGTGTCCATTGATCATTGAGGGTGCCGTAAAACCTACACAATCTATCTCTCACTCCCCGCCGACAATTGGCTGTGACGTGAGTAATGGTATCTCCGCATTGTCTTTGTATATATAATTATATATATATATATATATATATATTATCAAAAGACTAATGTCTCATCGATGCCAATACCATGCACACTGAATGATTACTTCAGAATTCTACGACTTAAAATAACTGAGTAGGAGCGTGATCAACTACAACATGGATTCGGAAAAATCCAACATCTAAAGATAAGGTTTATCAAGATCGGGGCTAAAGATCTTAACAGAGTTGAAATAAAGTACCTTTTCCTATGCCAAGAAGTACAACATAACCTCTTTAAGAAAGGCAAGAGAATTTCAGATATACTACATATAGAAAATACAAAACTGAAGAGCTAAGAGTCGTTAAGTTTCGACACTGACAAGTATTCAGACGTGATCAAAATGTGCGATCCTAAAATAAAACCTGTCGTTCACCATATTTAGAGGAATATCTTTATGATTTATGAATATGTTCTTTTATTCTTTGTTACAGGTAACCCACTGTTATCTTAAATTGTCATTGTTGTTTTCACTAAGGCTCATTTAATCAAATAAAGTCTTATTCGAAATTTAACAAAGAGTGTTGTCCCACTCATTTATGACAATTTAAGATTGGTTTGGTTTGGTTTGGTTGGTTGAGTTTTAACGTCCAACGTCAGCAACTTATAGGCTATATCGTGGACGGGCCCCAAGACGGACGTCTGACAATTTTATGTGCTGCCACACACGAGACAGGGTGGGGATACCATGACTCCTGTCTCAGCCGGTCACATTATATTGACACTGACCCAACCAGTAGGGATTGCAACAGCCAGAATTCGAACTCGGGACCTTTTGCGTCGGAAGCCGATGTTCTACCCCTGGGCCACCGCGCCCCCCGACAATTTAAGATAACAGTTGGTTACCTGTATCAAAGAATAAAAGAACATCTATTTTAAAGGCATCTCATATGGACCAAAGCCGCCACAGACAGGGTGATGCCTCTGTATTTGATCAAAGTGTGGTTTTTCTAGTTTCTTTTAATGCCTGATTAATTTTAACCAATCAAAAGACAAACTGTCTGCGATTATTTAAAGTTTCCTTATTTTAACCAAATCATTGTTAAAACTGACTTACTTATTGCCGTGTCGCGTCCCAGTTCTTCGTCTGTGTCGCTTCGGCAGCCTTCTCGATCTGTGATGTTAATTCCCTCCAACGTTTCCGATCCTGTGCTAGGTTTGTGATCTCGGCTAGGTCTTTGTTTGAATGCAGTCTGATTGGGTGTTGAATGAGAGCGAGATCTCTGTTAAACACTATTGGCAAAGTTGTTTTTGGTCGTCCTCGCAGTTTGTTACTGTTAGGGATAAAGTATGCTCTTGTCGCTTTATTTGCGGGAATGTCTTTGTCTCTACGTAAAATATGGCCAAAGAGACTCCAGCGAGTCGATAGGATTTGTAATGAAAGTGGATTTTCTTGGAAGATAATGTAAAGTGATTTGTTAATTATTTTCTTAGGATAACTAATGATGAGGATATTTTTCAGTTGTTTTCGGTGATATGAATTAAGTCTCTCTTCCTCTGTTAAGATGAGTGACCAAATTACGCTGTTGTAGAGAAGTATTGATTTCACAAGAGATTTGTTTAATTTAATTTTAGTTGATGTTTTCAGTTTGTTGCCTTTAATCCAGACGTTGTTAAGTTTGTTCAGGGCCGCAGTCGCCAGTTGTTTTCTTCTTTCTACGTCTTTGTCGTCATCTATAAGCGATCCCACTTTCTGTTGTTTGGTGGACCTTTCTTTTTACCGGGTTTTCTGAATGGCTATTGAACTTAACTCCATTGATATCTAGATTCTCATGTTTTTCCGAACGCTGTGTTGTATATAGCTGCTATAGTTTTGTCTAAAAGTGGCGGCCGTATTTTAATAGTTCTCCATTTAATTGTCTTCGCCTGGAGCTTTGTGTTGCTTAAGCTGTTAAAACTTTTCTGACCTCTTCTTCTGTTATTTCTTTAGAGTTGTTTCGCTGTTCCTTGGAATGGTGGTATAATATCTTCCTCTTTGTCTACAAATGTGTCCTCAAAGTGTGTGGAGACTATACATAATATGTCTTCAGGTCTTGTTGCTAGTTTTCCTTCTGAATCTTCCACCTTGGGGTTTTCAAATCTCTTCTGGTTAAGGAGTCTTGTTGCCTTAAACATAGCGTGGTCATATTATTTGAAGTGTTAATGCATTCAATCTTTCTATCTATCTCTTCGTTGTTTAGTTTAATCTGCCTTTCTCTGATGTCGTGTAGTGTTCTATTTCTCTCAATCTTCAGAATAGACTTTTCATCTGTGTTTCTTGTGTTTTGTATTCTTACTCTTAGATCATTTTGTTTCTTAGATAGTAAAGAAAGCTCATGATCGTAGTTCTTGACATGTTTGTTGTTTTTACACAGACCGACACTCTCTTCCCTTGCCTGTCCTATTATTGTTTGCACGCTTTTCAGTTTGTCTGCTGCGCACTGTACTATGTTTGGTACGGTCTCGGTCAGGTTTAACAATAACAGTTTTGAATCCAGTTCATGTTTGTATTTTCTTAGTCCTTCGTTGGTGTTGAGGCACGGGAGGTTTAGCTTTGGTGTTGTTTTGTGCTGTCCTTTTTTCCACACTCTGTGTTGTTCTATTTTTACGGTCGTCTTTACCAAATTGTGGTCGCTTGTTAGTAAAGTCCCGGAATAGGATCTTGCGTTTTTCAATAAATGTTTGATACGTTTTGGGCACAGAATGAAGTCAACTTGATTATAAATGTTTTTTGTACACAACTGATCTTTTTAATTTCACTTGTTAATCCTCTTACATTAAACGTGCCTAAATTAAAATTCATGTTAAACACAGAAAAATCCATGGGGGAATTTCACACAGATTCATTGTTACAAATTGCTAAGAAATTGGTTAATGGAGAGAATATTTTAAAACACTAGGTAACACGAGTTTAGTCAAGCATATTTTTGTTAAATAATTTTTACCAGAAACAAGAAAAAACGTTGTTTCAAACACACCTCATAAACAACACTTTACGCATACACTGTACATTTCTTTCAGTTACGTTTTACGTTTTGGTAAGGGCATTAACTGACTGACATTTCAACAATGTATTTTTCGTATTTGGAAGCAAAATGTCTTTGAGAAAAGGACAATAAACATATTTGTCAAACTATCTCATGATATTATGATTTAGTTAGTATGTATAATATTATTGATCTTTATGTCGAAATTCTACCTTTCTATGGCCATATCGTTGTAAACTTTATAATTTCGTTTGTGTATGAAGAGAGTGTACTTGAATTTCCCCTTGAGGGGTGAATAAAGATTTCTGTATTCTGTATTCTGTATTCTGTATCTTCACCGCTTTTTTTTATATAAGCTGCTTTTGATAAAGTAAATGACGGTACGTGTATTTCAAGTTAGAGTTGAGATAGTTGTACATCAAAGTTTTCACTGACTAGTATCTCAAGTTCTTCTAGAGATGGTTGTGACTAAACTTTCGCTATCCATTAATCTAATCTCAATAATATGTTGATTTTAAGTAAACGAAGACCTTGAAATCATTTTGTCTAATACTGTAAAAATGATGCGAACATTCACTATACATACTGTGACTATTTTGTTGTAAGTGGTCAAATGTGATAATGAATCATTTTGTTTTTGTTGTGTCTGCTGTACAATTTTGCAATATGGACATGTCATACTCTTGCAGATAACGCTGGAACTATGAAATATTCTCTAAAATTGATTTGTTTTATTCAATATTATTTTTCAATTGCATGCGTTTTATGTAATTAACATGAGAATAAGAGCAGAGAACACTCTAATGTAGTGGAAAACATTACACCGTTATATTTTTAACTGCAGATACGTTGAGAAAATAAAACGATCCTTCATAAAATCATAGTAATGTAGCTACGGATGAGTGAATTAAACGACTTTTACACATAGAATAAACGAGAATGTATTTTGAATTAAAAAGCTGAGACACAAAACTAGAACTACTGATCGGTAATGTATTTTTCTTGTATCGTAAACCCCGTTGACAACGCATGCTTATTCTTTGCGGGAGCAAAAAATGTTGTTAAAAGTCTCTCTGTATTTGGTGCTCATTTTGAAATAGACGAAAATGTTGACGGCTGAGGAGATGGACTGGCAGGGATACGCAATCGTGAAGCAGATGGCGGTTAGGTTCCCCAGGTAGGGATCCGTCTGGTGAAAGTTGGGCAGCAGTGCCATGGCGGTGATTGTAAACACGTTTGGCGCGAAACAGCAAATGTAAATCCCGCAGATCAGCGCGACGGTGCGCACTACTCGAGTCTCCTTGCTAGACATACTTCCTTCCTGCTTCGATGACGAAGCGGAATTGGACGTAGATTGGCGCCATCTTGCGCTCTGGTTCAGCTTGATTACCAGGAAAATCGTGCACAGGAAAACAATTGAGAAACAAATGAGGGAGGGTAGCGTGAAGCTGGCGAAAAGTGTAATCGATTCCACGTGGAGACTGTACTCGGTCCAGCTGAAGACCAACCCGGAGCGGTTTGTGACTGGTGACGTCACGTAGGTCAGTTGCATGGTGACGTAGTGGGGGAGGAGGCTGGACATTTGGAGGACGAAGATGACCATCAGAAGGATGAAAACACGTCTCACGGTGAATATTGTCTTGATCTGCGGGAATGATGGGTGAAATAAGGTTTAGGAATTTCAGTAGTCTTAAAAATCATTTTGAACTGTCAAAATACTTGGATTTGGATAATATAAATGGTTGAAAGTTTGGTGTCAGTATAATGTGACTAGCTGAGACAGGAGTCATGGTATCCCCGCCCTGTCTCGTGTGTGGCAGCACATAAAATTGTCAGACGTCCGTCTTGGGACCCGTCCACAATATAGCCTATATAGTGCTGCTGTTGGACGTTAAACCAACTCAACCCAACCCTTTGGTTCATTTAAAAAATGTAATTAGCGTCAACAACTAAACTATAAATGGTTATACAGTTGAGAAAAGAAAAAAGAAACCCACCCAAAACTCTTTATTTCTTTTAATTTCAAGTTCTTTAGAAGTGCAGTTCCTTTATGAGGGCTGTTTAAAGTAAATTTCTTATATCTACAGCAAAAAGTTAAAGTTAATGACCACGACTAAGTTCTTATCTAGAAGTAGGTAAAATTCAAATTGTTATTATTGAGGCGGTGGTTAGAATCGGTCAATCTGCGCATTGTTCAACTGCACCGGAAAGACGCTACACAAACAACAACTTACCACTTCGTTACCTCATTCCACACACTCGAAGTAATGTTTAGTTCCTTAACGTCTACGCCAGCTATAAGACTTCATCAGGATTAGATCTAAAAACAATTTTGCATGTTACCACATGGGGTTATCGAAACTTGTCTGAGCTGATCATATTATAACGGATATCGACACAACCAGTAGAGGAAAATATCGCATAAATAAACTTGTACGATCGTAAAACCAGCTAGTTTCTCCCCTCCCCCTTAAAAACACCACCACCACCACCACCTCCACCACCACCACCACCACCACCACCACCAACAACAACAACAACAACAACAACAACAACAACAACAACAACAACAACAATAGACACACTAGCCGCCCTTACCTTCATGGGAAAGACGATACACAGACACCTCTCTGTAGAAATGATCGCCGTGACCCAAGACCCGTAACCCAGCACGGCGTTACTTAGCGGGCTCAGCACGTGAACTAGCGTCACCGACAGCGGCGGGACGTCTACCCCCGCGGCCGCCGGCCGGTAGCCAGTAGCCATGAGCAGGAGCCACATCTCCGAGACTAGATCTGCCAAGCTAAGGGCAGTCAGCGTGATGCTAGACGTATCCGTGAAGCCCATCTTGGAGTACACGACCACGTTGATCACGTTGCTGAAAATCCCGAACGCGGAGATGACGAGTTGCGCAATGCGCACCACGACTAAAAATAGAATCTCCACGACTTTCCCGCTAATGAGCGGGGTTGGAGGCGGAGGCGGAAGTTGTAGGGCGGTTGAGAGCTCCGGTGATAGAGTGAAGGTGGCGATGGATGTTGAGATGGCGTTTGGCGAAGCCGGAGTCATGTTAGTCGACAGGGCTGCTGCTACTTCTGTTCCTTGTTGGGGAGCGTAGATGTCAAGGGGCCAAACGGTCACCATGGCAGTCTTTGGGAAGGAGTTCGTTTCCCTGGGGTAAATAATCTGTAAAGGTTAGAAATTACGTTCAGGGTAGACAACAGCTGGTGTTGAAGTGAATAGATATTTTGTCTAAACTCGAAAAGAAAGATAATGGTGACAATATTGGTGGTAATAAACAAAAGAAATAATAATAATAATAATAATAATAAAATAATGATGATGATGATGATGATGATGATGATGATGATGATGATGATGATGATGATGATGATGATGATGATGATGATGATGATGATGATGATGATGATGATGATGATGATGATGATGATGATGATGATGATGAAAAAGGTTTCAGTGTTTTCTTCCTTTTTTTTAACCGTAGTTTATCATACCTGATTCGTATTATTTAACGAACAACTTCAACCACATGCGCCCTTCCTGTGTTATATCTCGGAGCGTCAGATTCCCCAGTCAATGGTAAACGTTTTTTTTGGTACTTTTATAAAGTATTTTTATTTGACTAACTTACTTCACCTAAAAAAAATTATGCCAAAAACATTTAAAATTTGTGAACTTGATTCTGTAATGGTTTACGCAAATATGTTTCGCTCAATCATCAGATTAACTTAGGTAGTTGAAAATGTTGAACCTGCTGTACACAAGTGTAAAATTAAGAATAATTGTTTTTACACGCTGCTCCATCGAGAAATGATAAATCAATACAAATCATGAACGAATTCAACCACTTAACGTAAGCCTGTAAGTGAAGTGCATGTAAACACCACACGACTTTTTTCTCCGACTGAGCACACGCAATTATCTTGAACTCAATTATTTTGATAGTGAGTAAATAGAAAAAAGAATCAAACCCATGCTTTTCCATTAAAATATAGTAGGTATCATTACTAAGGACTATTTACAAATCTCTTTACAGATTGTTAAACGAAATTTATATTAAATGCGAGAGCGTGTGTAAGATACTCAACGTCTATGTAAGCTTATTACAACTCGTGTATGCAAATAAGAAGGCTTAAGATGAGTTGTAAAAGTAGTGTGATGTTGCAATTACTGCCCAAGGTCTCATACAAAAAAAATTACCTAAACGACAAAGGGCTGAAATCGAAGAAGCGAAAATTGCTAAAAATTTAACATAACTACCGGACATATTTAATATCATCACATTATCAGCCACTCTACTTGCATAGTAAGGGTGTCCCGGCAAGAAATGTATTGTAGATGCAATGCACGTTGGCTATGCCATCGTAACTATAACATTCGAGGCATTTGACAGTTTGCAAGAAGTTTTCCTATTAAATTTGTATTTTGATGTAGCATATTTTCTTTCCCTGGCATATTTTGTGAGAATTAAAAAAGTTGATATAAATAGACAGCAGTATTTGTTATCTAATCATATACAAATATCTTGTACAGTTAATCTATAAAGGTGCAAAATAAACGTTTTCGGGCTTTTTCATTGCATGAGTAGTCCCGCCGTTTAGCAGTTCTCACTTTTCCACGAGCGCTATTATTTATTAGTTATCTAATAATGTCTAAAACCACACAAAGCTACATAACTTTTTCAAAACCAAATAAAGGGCGCTCGACCTCCAACTAAAATACACCATTCTTTGATAAGCTATCTAATAATGTCTAAAACCAAAAGCTACATAACTTTTTCAAAACCAAAAGCAGAACTCTCGACCTCCAACTGAAATACACCATTCTTTGTAAAAGCGCTTTCCCTTACATTATGTCGTAACGTCAAGTCTTATATAAAAAAAAAATTAATGATAACATTTAATCATTTTGACGTAGTCTTTGTTATTACCCGGGAGATAGAATGTTGAATTACCAAGACGCGCATGTCGGAAGTACATTGAGGAAGTCATTTTAATTTTTTTTTTATCAATGAACATAATGTGGGACAGAGGCAACGACACAGTACTTTATAATACGTTTTTATTTTATCAAAAATCGTATTGTGTGTGGTGCACTATGTTTTTGTTTCGTTTTATTTTGCGGCGTATTATACAAGATGTGAATTAATACTGTGAATATGTTCTTATCCAGATGGTATATTAAATATATTTTATATGAGAAATATCAACACCACTGTGCACTATAGTGGGTTTATAGAAAACAAGAGTACATTTCCTTCTTTGTTTTCAAACGGCTTTTAGTTCTTAGTGGAGTTACATGTGTATTGAGTGATTCTATGGCTCTAATTTTGCTTTTTTCTTTGAGAATACTACATAAGGGCGAAAGCCCATACGCCGCTTTATCAATGACTATAAGAAAACCTTATTTTCTCATACTATACAGATTTGGGACTACATGAAGAGCATACAGTGTCTTGCCTTTGCTATTCATTTGTTTTCAAACGTTAAAGACAAAAAGAAAATACAAAGACTAGAGCGTAAAAAAAATTAGTAAAACCGTGGGTTTTCCCATTTACCTTTTTTCTTCTTTTTACCTTTAATAAAATCTGTTATACGCTACTCTATAAAATGTGATTTTGATAATATTGTGCACAATACTAGCCTTCTACGCTTTGTTCTGCCTCGATTGTTTGTCCCCTTGGATTTTTATTTGCTTTTACACCCTCTGACTTTCCAATTATAGTAATTTTTAATTTTTAACCCCCCCCTAGCCAAGCCTACTCCTGTTGTTACGGAGGTGTTTATTATAACTTTTTAAACAGATAATTGGCGGCCAATCATGTTATGGCTAAATGATTTCTCGAAATGTCTATGGGAATTAAAATCGTTTTATTCTGCGCATATTTGATAATAAAGCGTCATTATTCCACGGCGTAAAGTAAATACGGTTGTTTCATAATGCCCTGAAGAAAATAAAAACGTTGATGTTGTTTTTTTGTTTTTTTTCACTGCCAAATATAATTATATTTTATGATGGCTATTATTGGTAATATAAAAAATAACTGTTCATGATTCCGTTATGTTCGGTGATAGAACAAAAGAGACGCATGCACGTGCGAGATGCAATTAGGTTACCAGGCATAGGAAAGTGAATTGTGACAACTGAAAACCACTAATAGGTTCTCGTTAGTTCCAATAACCCAACGTGGCTTTTCCACAAAGAACGCTGTTTGACAGGAATTAAAAAAAAAAATAATAACAAAAGCACCTTTAGAAAAAAATATTGCATCGATTTTTATCTATAACTGATAATCGAAATTAAATTCATGTTAGGCAACACTGCAAAGCAAGAACTATTGTGTGAAATTTAGTATTTAGTCCGTAATTTTGTTCTAAGCACCGATTAAATGTTAAAATTTTGGGAAAACCCAGAGAAAATATTTTCTCCCATAAACACTTAAACATTAAACATTAATTTACGTGCGATTAAATTTTGGTGACATGAATTAAATAACCACTTGTAATTTCGAAATTAGCTCTTCACAGGTTTAAAACCTACATGTCGCTTATTAAATTTCAAACCAGCTTCTTAATAAGGTAATGCCCAATCGTAGATAGCGGTTTGTAGCGTTAGGCTACTTGCGATAATGTTTAAGTCGGATTCAACTCGGCAATTTTCTGCGCTTCTCAGGGCACTACTAATAGAATTTAAAAAAAATTGTTACAAGAAAATATCAAAAAGTAGAAAGGTGAAGACATTACGATGAAGATGGATAAAAACGGGGAATGCTTACCATTACTCTGTGCTTTTCTGTTGTGAAAGGTGTAACGTGTGTTTTTTTTCCCTTTGGTGAAATTCAAATGAATCCTTGGTAAAGTATTGACGTTTGTTTAAGGATAAGAGACACATATACAGACACATAAATAGACACACATATATTTATACGTGTAGATAAATAGTTAGATCGATTGGTCAATAGATAGATAGATAGATAGATAGATAGATAGATGGATAGATAGATAGATAGATAGATAGATAGATAGATAGATAGATAGATAGATAGATAGATAGATAGATGGATAGATAGATAGATAGATAGATAGATAGATGGATATACAAGAGGGTTTCATACGGAGGACACAGCCCCACCCTAGCCACCAGCGTCAGTCTGACTCTAGCCATAGAGAGATCTTGCTTTAGGGATACCACCACAACATTAACGAGAGAAAAAAAAAGCGTAATACAAATCTTTGAATAACTCTCACTTGGAGAAAGTAATTTGCAGTGTTTGTTAACTTTTTTGGTAACTGTTAACATTGATAATGTACCACCAGCAAAATAATTTAAATAATTTGTTAAGTAACGGCTAGGGACCAGTGTCAGAACGAGGGCGTAGGGACAGGACAAATCTTAAGTACCTAAAGAACGATTTTCGCCAACTTTCTCAAGGTACTTGGTTGTATCAACAGTACACGTGTGAAAAATTCTGGACCATCGTAAGCACCCAACAAAATTACAGGGGACGAAATTGGACATAGACATTCTTGCCGATCGTGGGCTTCGAACCGCGGACCTTCCGGTCTGAGGTCTGGATACCATACCAACGCTCCACCACTTGAACCGCTTCTCCTACCCCCTCCCCCCCTATCCCCAAGCTAATATGCGATGCAAATAATGACACTCATAAACAATATTACGGCCCGGCTCAGTGCATGGGTCTCGAATTCTTCTGCAGATAGAGCATCATCTTCACAATGTCGGAAAATATTCCACGACCGCTCAGTGACATCTCCCTTGGAGACAGTGGTTATATTATTATGGTGACAGACTGGCTAATGAATCCTTTCCTTAACCCCATCGACACGGTTCAAGAGAGGTTCAATGTACTCAGCTCTAAGTATCGTTAAGAGAACAAATTTAATGGTGTGTTGAAGAGACGCTAGTACTGCCTTAATGATGAGCTCTCTGTTAATGTTAGATTCATTGTCTGCAAGACGCCATTTTCTTTGGCCAAGGCCAATAAACGTCAGTGGAAAAACCCGATAGTGTCGACGTTTCTAAGAAACTGCCTATGAACGCGTCGTGGCCCGTGAATTTGCGTGCGTAGTTTTTTTTTTTTTTTTTAATTACTTGTAGCTACGGGCAGTATACGAATACTTCGTACGCACACGTCATGACCTTGGGCCCAGAGTACTAAGTTTGTCTTATTTTACCATAGTGACTATAATTATGGTTAACCAATGTTGGAGTTGTTGTTGAGTTGTTTTAGCGTCCAACATCAGCACAATGTAGACTTTATTGTGGACGGATTCCAAGACTAACGTCTGACAGTTTATGTGCTGCCACACACGAGACAGGGCGGGGGTACCATAGATTCTGTCTCAGCCGGTCACAGTAAACTGACACCGCCCCAACCAGTAGGGAGCGCAATCGCCAGGATTCGAACTCGGACCTTTTGCTTCGGAAGCCGGTGTTCTACTCCAGGACCACCGCGCCCCCCACCA
The DNA here is from genome assembly GCA_003991915.1 of Elysia chlorotica. Lineage (NCBI taxonomy): Eukaryota > Metazoa > Mollusca > Gastropoda > Plakobranchidae > Elysia > Elysia chlorotica. The sequence goes on from RQTK01000528.1 coordinate 80,046, forward strand.
ATGTGGGAGTGTATTCTTTTCTAGAAATCTTGCCATTTTCTCTATCCTTCTCTCCCTCCCTCTCTTTCTTCGTCTTTTTTTCTCTCTCTCAGAGAGAGACATACAGTGACAGAGAGACAGAGAGCGAGAGCAATAAAGAGAGAGAGAAAGAGAGAGAGAGAGAGAGAGAGAGAGAGAGAGAGAGAGAGAGAATAACTTCAATTCTAAACAGTGCAACAAATAACAATTGATTCTCTATGGTGAACGGATATGAGCCAAGCGACATAACAAATAATTAAAAAAAAAACCGTTAGGGATCGGAGCCAGTGCAAGGCGAAATGACCTTACCTTGAACTTACTTTAGGCTTATTCACACTCCGGTCAAACATATAAATTCTTAATGCGGTTTACATGATGAGAATTATATGAAATTTATATTATCTAAATTTAATATCTGCATGTCGTGGGTAATTAAGCCTTTAAGTTTATGCGTATCATATGAAATGTTCTTTAAACTATAATAATTATACATGTATATCATATTTCGTTTTTTGTTTTTTTTTTCAATTAAAAATTCAGTTTTTATTTTTCGTGAAAAATTCACAGGCGATCGTAATTTTCCCTAATGTTTAAGACAACTAATATTTTTCCTCTGACCTGTGCTATCCAACATCTGATTAATTCGAGTAATCTCGAGAAGCAATCCCCGGGGAAAGTGAGAGCTTTTTGCGTTAAGTATTTGGTATAAAATACTTATACTTGTTGTTGTTATCATTATTATCATTGTTTAAACGATTATAATCGTTATCATCATCATCATCATCATCATCATCATCATCATCATCATCATCATCATCACCTGGGGGCGGGTAGAACATTGGCTTCCGACGCAAAAAGTCCGGATTGGAGCCCTGACGATTGCGCTCCCTACTGGTTGGGTCGGTGTCAGTTTAATGTGAAGAAGAAGAAATACTTTTTCTCCTTAACGGTTAAAACTGCCTACGGTTGTAAGGTAAACGAGAACAAAGTTTTTTCTTAGCTGATTATCTATATACAAATATAATAGAAAATTGATAAAATGGAAATGCTTTACGCCAAAAACTCAACAAGAAAACAACAACAATCAAACAAACAAAACCACAGCTATAAGCTTTGTTAAAAATCGTGTTTTTTCTTTTCCACACAAGCTTTAACACAAGACATTTTCGTGGTTTTAGAAATACCATACCAAGTTGTTAACAGTAAAATTAATTGCTACATGATAACCACTGAAACATTATATCTCTGTTACGTGTTAACCTACGTATTAGGAAATAGGCACCATTTGCGATTATGCATCACACGAGAAAATCACACGCATATTAATTTAATCAGAACACGACCTACTTTATTGTGTATTCATTAAAAACGCATGTGAGTGTGATATTTAGGAAGGATCGTGTACAACCAAGGCTTCCAAAAATAGAAGGCCAAGTCACCGAATTGAAAGAAGTGAAAAGATTTTGGTACACCAAGAATAAAAGTGATTTTATTTCCTTTAATTTTAAGCATAGATAGGACAGAGTGATGCTTAGAGAGTATTTTTCAGCCCACACGATCAGCCTACACTGCAAATATGTAAACTGTCCTATCTATGTTCGCACTATTTTGAGTTATTTTGGAAATTCATAAATGATCGGTTATTTGATACCTATTGTTGCTAAATAATAGTTGCGCAGCGTAATGCGATGATGTTCATAAATATGGCTCACTTTCATTCTTGCTGCAAGTTTTTGTATATTTCGGTGACTTTGCCTTCTATTTTGGACGCCTTGTGTACAACCCATAAGCTTTGACGTTCGACTGTTGGAACAATTAGTCACGTTTAATACAGAGATGCATGATGGGCAAGGTTTCTAAAAATAGAAGCCCAATTCAACGAATTGGACGCTGTAAAAAGTTTAATTTTTGTATGTGCATACCAAGGGTTAGAGTGATTCATTTCTTTTACTGCTTAGCATTTGATAGGACAAATTGATACTTAGAGATAATTTTTCATCCCACGCGATAGGCCTAATATGCAACGGTGTAAAAGTGTTCTATCCTAGTGCGCACTATTTTGGGGTATTTTTGAAAATTTTAACAGAACAACGAAGATTTTGAAATCGATTGTATCAAAATAAAAGGTGCGCAGCGCGATGTGAAGATGTTCCCACTTTTACTGCAAGTGTTTTTATTTCGGTGACTTTGCCTGTTTTTGTTTTTTTGGATGCCTTAACTACCAGCTATAATTAAAGTGCAGGACTTTGGGCTTAACTGAAGGTGTAGGAAAAGTCACAGATTATTGTCCTTTATTTTGACTTAAGGTTGACATATTTTTTTTAAAATCAATACCCGAATTAAATACAACTGGTATAGTAATGTAGTAATGGGGATGCAAAAATAAAAGAATACAAAAAATTCAATAATGAAAAAAACAAACAAAAACTAAAAAAAAAAATGAAAAGTTAAAGTAACATCTTTTTATCATACAAGGAAGTATTGCAGAAAGTTTACTGTAACAGTATAAGCACAAAGCACGTTTCTGGTAGATCTATTCTGAATTAAGTTTGGAACTCAAATTAAAAAAGCGCGTGTCAATTGTATTAAGTCATGCACGACTCTCAAACGTGGTAACATCTACACCTTCGAGTGAAAGGTAATACGATACATGGTAACATGTACACCTTACACTCTTGAAAGTCAAGAAATCTAAATATATTCCAGTAATCGTGCAGTAATTTGTTTTTACGTTGCGGTAACGAATTGTGCAAGATAATCTATGTAATCGGTTTCTGTTGTAATCAGTATCGTATCTCATTACCTTTCACTTGAAGGTGTACATGTTACCATGTATCGTATTACCTTTCACTCGAAGTTGTAGATGTTACCACGTTTGAGAGTCGTGCATGACTTAATACAATTGACACGCGCTTTTTTAATTTGAGTTCCAAACTTAACTCAGAACAGATCTATAAGAAACGTGCTTTGTGCTTATCCTGTAGAGAGAGAGAGAGAGAGAGAGAGAGAGAGAGAGAGAGACACACACACACACAGACAGAGAGACAAAGAGGTACTGATGGAAGGTTGTGGAGGGATTTTACAGTGATAAAAATACAATGTTCACAAAATAACGAGTGATGAAGATAATGCAACAAAAACAATGAAACAGTAGAGAGAGCAAGAATGTAAAGACTAAAAGAGGAGGCCTGTTGTGGATATAAAAAGTGTAATACGAGAAGAAGAAAAGAAAAAAAGATAGGAAATAAACTGAGCAAAATAGAAAAAAATAAAGGAAAAGGAAAACACCCATAAACTTCAACGCACTTGAGAGACTGAGACACAAAACATTATATGATAAAAAGAAAATGGTCTGATTAAACTCATTCCTTGGCTTTATAAGGCACACACTGCCTTGTAATTTTTTTAATTGTGCAGGATAATCGAAAGCAAAAGCAAAAGCAAAAGCAGAATGGGGTCTACTTATTGTAGTACATTAAATGTACATGTATAAAAATAGGTATATAAAAATAGTACTTAATAGCAACTTCTTTATTTCATTCATTGAACCTGGATTCAACATTCTGTCTTACAAAAACTGTGTCTTATCAACCTTATCCAGACCTGATTCGAGGTTCAATTCGTTTTTTAGCGTCCAACGTCAGCAATATAAACACTATGAGGACAGATCACAAGACTAACGTCTGACAATTTTAATTACTGCCACGCCGAGACTGCTGGGATTCCATAGCTTTTAGTCAATCACATTACACTGACACCGATGCAATCAGTAGGGGACGAAATCAGACAGATGTTTAGACCAATGGTGGGTTTCGAACCAGAAACGCAACTGGGAGACCAGGGCTCTACCACTTGCACCAGAGTTTGCCCCCCCCCCTCTTCCCCCCATTCAGACATGGACTATTTGTCCATGTTCCTAATTTTTTTTTATATGACTAAAGAAATAAAAAGAATAGATGCAGATCTTTAGAAAAAAACAACAAGAAAAAAAAAATGAAAAAGCCTCAGCATAAAAATATTTTTGTTTTGTTTTCAGGTTTTTACTACTTTCAATTTGTGGCATGAATACTATAACATCCCTTAGAAAAATAAAAAGATAATGTTGTCATCTCTATATAAAAATGTACATCAAATAATAAATACCAACTTTGATAATTTTACCCAATTTTGACAGCCCCACTTCATCTGTACGCCTAGCCCTACTCAAATTAAAGACAAAGCCAATTTTTTAAAGTCCTCCCCAAAACTAGACATGAATTATAGAAAATACACTAAGCTAATAAGGTAAACGTTCTTGCTTAGCATCCAACATCAACACTATAAAAGCTATAATGTGGACATGCCCCAAGATTCACATCTGACAAGTTCAACTGCCACATGAAGGCAGTTTGGGGGATTCTATGACTGTCTCAGCCGATCATTAAAACTAACATTGATCAATCCAAGGGAGCGAAGTTGTTACGGAAAGGCTCGAACAACGGACCTCCTGCATCGAAAGCCAATGATCTACTCAAGGGCTACCATTCCCAAAATACACTCTTCATTGTCTGCTCAGCAAAAAAAAAAAAGTTAAAACCATACACATGAAGAAAAAAATAATGTATAACTTTTAAGATGTTCATTTGCGATAATAATTATTTATCTTCTGCATATCTAGAGGGATATTAAAAATCAAAATATGTTACAATTCTGAATAAATACGCAACTTGTCTTCACATTTTAATTCTTATTCCGTTATTGTCACAGAGAAAATTGTATATAATTATCACAGATGTTCTTAAGACGACTTTACTAAAATAAATTAAGACCAGGTTATCATACAATCAAAAAATATACATGGATGGAATTACATAGAAATCAGTTTTCATCCTGATATATAACACATAATATACTTTTTTACATTCTTAACAAGTCAAACATTTTACTTTGTTGTAAATATCTCTAACAAATTCTTGGGTAAAATTATTGATACAATTAATTAAAAGTTATTCCATCTATTGTTGAGTCCAATTAATCTTTTTGTTTTTTGTTTAAAAAAACAATTATGAATTGTTATTGCTTATGATATAATCATTACCATCAACAACATGATTACTATATAACAATGTTGAAGCAAGAATATGATGATTGCAAACCAAATGAATGATGCACTCAGCCAGAGCACTAAACATGCATCACAAGGGAAATCAAGAATATTATCATGCCTATAAAACATCTTTAAGGATCAATTTGAGTGGCAGGTTTAGTATTTATGCTATAGCTCAGTTCAAAAACTTGAACGTTAACTTGATAAATCCACATTTTAATCATATTTCAGCAGGATGCAATCATTGAAATGAGGTTTATATACCATAATGACAATGAAAGATCTTAATAAATACATCAGATATTGTAATAATGCATTCTCTAGAAATGCATCGAGTATAGGGATAGATAATTGCAGATCTTAGAATTATTGCAGCATTGATTTCTATACAAAATTATTATCTAATGAAGCACAATATGCACAAGGTTTAAAACAAAGAAAGTATTTCAATGTAATGAAAAGCATGGAGTAAAAAACAGGCTCTGAATAAATCCAGCAGAGATCCGATTACACAAACCAGTCAAAATTCTTATAAAGTAAACATGTAAAACACTTTCAAAGGCTATTCCCACATTTTGCGAAGACTTGGTTTAATCTAGTCTACACATTCATGTATGTTATCTACCATACCGGTATCATCTACAGCACACTTTAAGAGTTTTACAAAATTTCACCCAATTGTGATCTTATACTTTCAACAAATCATGCTAGATTATCTATGAGAACTAAAAGTTCTTTTGCATTTTGCCAGGCCTTGGTCTAATCTTGTGAACAAATCCATGTAACTTATACACCACACCGAAATCCAGTATTTTACCAAGATTTGATCTGCATTATATATGACACACTTGAGTTTTACAAAACTTTTATCAATATCAAACATTGATCTTCGACTTTCCACAAATTCATATATAGTGCTACTTTTATCAATATCAAACATTGATCTTCGACTTTCCACACATTCATTCTACATTCTCCACGACAAAAACCTAAAAGTTCCTCTGCATTTGACCGAGCCTTGGTCTTATCTTGTCCACAAACTCGTGTATGCTCTCCACCACGCAGGCATCGTCAACGCTGCTGTGAGAGACACCAGGGGTTGCCAGCAGGTATCCCCCCCAGCCCGCTTGTCGCGCGCCTTCCAGGTCCTTCTTTATGCTGTCACCGAGATGGATGGCTTCATCGGGCTCACAGTTTGCGTCCTTTGGAAAAAGAAATAAGACAAAGATAATGTATGAATATTAAAAATATTATTATTACAGCAATTTTGTTTTTTGTGATGAGTTTTTCTCTGTTTTTTGTTTTAAAATCTTACTCATGCTTTTTCAATCAGTTCTATTAGTGAATTCAGTAAATCACATTTAATGAAAGCCGAGGTGGATGGGTTCACCGAATGCACAGTCTGCATCCTTTTTAAATGTTAATTCTTAAAAACACAATTTTTTTTGCAACCAAAGAGATATTAAACTAGGATACAGGGAGAGAACCAAGAAAGAAAGCCCTCTCTCACCCTTTCTCTATAGAGAAACAAATCAATAAACAAATTATAATAATTATTACTGCAAAACAAAATTAACGCAAGAAACTAAAACATTGTCTCATTAATTTAAAGAAAAATAAATATTAGTTGCATGCTTAGTTTACTTATTTTTTACCATAATGAAACTCCAGCAGAGAAGATCAAAGATGATCCATGAGTGATCCAAGAGCAAAGATTTTGCGTAAATGTAAAAGTTGTACTAAAACTACGACAAACAAAATTACATTTTCTCTCATTAACATTTACTCTATGCTCTAAGAATCGTTTACAGTGAAAGATTGTGGGTGCATGATAGGTCTTTGTTGAGCATCAAGCACATTGCAGAGATTGCCGAGACGTCCCGATCTGATGACCAGGATGCGAAAGGCAATTAAGTCAAGTAAGTAAGTCTAAGAATCGTTATAATGGCATCACATTTCTCACTTGCAATGCTAACTGGAAAATTCTTTTGTCCGGCTTTTCCACTCCAACCACATAAGATGGGATGACAAAGTCAAAGTACCGTTCCAGGCCCATCACGGCCAGAACTCGGTACAGGCGGTGGTCCCAGTTAGAAACTACACCCAACTTCACAGGGTAACGGTGCAAATCCTGGAAGACAAATTTTGTTTTTCCAATTCATAGATATATTAGGTAGGCGAACTAAGTGTGAAATTATTAATTGTTAAAATAAATGATATGTCTAGGTAGGTATGCAAATTTAAAAAATAAATCAATATATAGAATTAACTTAATATTATTCAAATAAAAATATTCATAATTAATTTACAAAAAAGTTAATACAAATCTATAATTCAAGCTATATGCCTGTTTTCTTACATTAGATCAAGTGCTCTTTAGGCTAAAAACATATTGTGTATGATTGCATTTTCTATCATGCTCTTTGTATCACTGCCTTATTCACCTTTGACTGATTTGAAATATTGGTTGTACTGAAGCTCCCTTACCAAAGAATTTGGGGTTTAAATGCACAGTCTGCATCCTTTTTAAATGGGAACAAAAACGGAATAAATAGAATGTGTTAAAATTTCATGATGGGTTGTTTATTTATATGTTTTAAAATATTTGTAATGGTCTTTTTCATGATCTAGTTCTCATTTCTTATGCAGTGCAATAGTTCTTCATATATAAAAGCGATAAACTTTTCAATAAACATATTACATTTGCAGAGGATCCCTGAGGGAAACCTAGGAGACTTTAAACCCAGATAGAGGGAGAGAACCAAGATAGAAAGCCTTCTCTCTCCCTTTCTCTTTAGAGAACCAAATCAATAAACAAATTATTACTGCAAAACAAAACTACCGCAAGAAACATTTCTTCATTGATTTAAAGGAAAATAAATATTAGTTGTATAATTAGTTTACTTATTCTTTACCCTACTGAAACTTTAGCAGAGAAAACTAATGGTGATCCAAAAGCAAAAATTTTACGTAAATGTAAAACTAAGACAAACAAAATTAAACCTTCTCTCATATACATAATTAATCTATGCTCTAAGAATCGTTTGAATGGTATCACATTTCTCACTTGCAATGCTAACTGGAAAATTCTTTTGTCCGGCTTTTCCACTCCAACCACATAAGATGGGATGACAAAGTCAAAGTACCGTTCCAGGCCCATCACGGCCAGAACTCGGTACAGGCGGTGGTCCCAGTTGGAAACTACACCCAACTTCACAGGGTAACGGTGCAAATCCTGGAAGACAACAATTTTTTTTCAATTCATAGAGTGGTATATATTAGGTAGGATACTAGGTGTTGAAATTATTAATTTAATTTTTATTCAACGTTAAAATAAATAATATTTTCAGGTATGCAAATTAAACAAAATAAATCAATATATAGAACCTGGAAGACAAATTTTGTTTTTCCAATTCATAGAGTGGGATATAGGTACTGGATGTTGAAATTATTGATTACATATTTATTAAATGTTAAAATAAATAATATGTTTGGGTATGCGAATTAAAACAAATTAATCAATATATAGAATTATTTTAATAGTATTCAAATAAAAATATTCATAATTAATTTACAGAAAAGATAATAGGAACCTATGATTGAAGGTATCTGCCTGCTTTCTTACATTAGATAAAGCACTCTTTAAGTTCAAAAGATGTTCTGTATGATTGCATTATTTATCATGCTTTTTGTAACACTGACTTATTCATCTTCAACTGTTTTGACATATTGATTTTACTGAAACTCCCTTACCAAAGAATTTGGGGTTTTGAATTTGATTTTTTTCCAAATCAAAATTACAACAAAGTCACCAAAGGGAAATAATGCAAGTATTGACCTTTGAACATTCATACCTAAAACTCTAAAGAAAGCCTCAAAATAACTGTCATAGAATACTATTGCGGCAGGCTATATCAAATATTATTTTATCAATAGAATTCAAAATTAAGTTTTTGCCACATTGCCTCATCTAGTGACTTACATTCAAAGCATCAACTGCACCAGGTAAAAACTGCCAAGCCTCGGATTTCATGTAGTGAGTGAAGAGATCGTTGGCGATAATTTGCAGTTTCTCTTCATCCAGAGAAGGATCTACGGTGTGAAAACAATCCTTCACCACATAGGACCACCATTCGTTTGCGGACATCTTCACGTAGGCTCCGAAATTAGGATACTGCTTCAGGTAATGCTTATAGTATTTAGAAAAAAGGTCTGGAAAAAATAAAGAAGAAAAAAGTGTTTCTTTAATTGCTTGTGTTTGTTTGTTGTTTTTTTTATTTGGGAGGGGGGGGGAGGGGGGGGGGGGGGGGTATTTATAATAATAAACATTTTTCTACAACGAAAAAAATCTTTTGAAATACAGTAGCACATGAAATTAGATATATAATCTCTCCTTGAATGTTGATTCTTTTGTCTGTTGTCTTTGCCGACTATTTCCATGTCTGTCTGTCCGTCTGTCTCTGTCTTTATATAGTAACAAAACTAATCCATGGAAATATTTTTAGAAATTAATCAAAGGATATTCAACATGCAGAGCAAATACATTATAGTTATCATAATTGTAATGGGAATGGTACAACTAGTATTATCACAAACATATTTAAAAGCAGCCTTCTTAGCAAAGGATGTAAACGAAGTCAAACATTTGTGCAATTTTTATTTGAGATACTTAAAGCTACATGTGTATTTTATAAAATCTTGTACACACACACACACACACACACACACAAAAGTGAATGGTAAATGAAAGATTGCACTCTAAGGATTAATTACATAAGTCTAAGTCTAACTGTGTCAGGAGTTACTGCCACCTGAATAAACCTTCTAAATGGGATTTGGCTATGCACTATAAAAACAATTGTGTTTTTATTAAACGGGTACACCCATTATATAAATCTGTACACACTCATCATTCAATACTAACCAGTGAGCAGAGCCTCGTCAGTAAAGATACCATGGCGACGTCCCACAATGCCATACTGTCTTCCAGGTGAGCCAGCCACTTTCAACAGAGTGTTTGTGATGTCCAGTGTGACAAGTTTCAATAGTTTGGGGCGTGTCATCTTGTACTTATCAAGTGCTTATAAATAAATAATCTCGTCTCTGGCTGAGGAATGAAACAATGTTGAACTTTCTTAAAACCAAAACATTTAGCAATGCGGATATTATTATTCAACATTGCTTACATTATAAAATGGTCCAATATTCATAAACTAGGAGTAATTGACGCGCAAAGACAAATTGATACATTCTACCCTTTTCTGTAGGCCTAACATTCATTATTATGATGCTCTAAATATATTTATTTTTATTGAAGAAATAAAAAATTACATTACTTACTTTGAAGTGAGAATAATTAAAACATGTGTTGGGCTTTCCAATCCACCTGGTAAGTTTTAAGACATGTGTGTAGAAAGAGTACTTCTTTTAAACGAAAATGAATAAGCCTATATTTAATTAATGAAAACAAATACAAAACACTAAATATGTACATACAACTTAATCGATGAAGGGACAGTCGCAGTAATACTTGTACTTTGAAGTATAAGTGCAGTTACCTAAAAAAATTCTGCCTTCTAGTACTCCAGGCATCTAGATATCTAGATCTATAGAACTTAACACTTCATTTTGATGTAGCCTACACAGTGAATAAAATTAAAGCCTGGATGGGAGAGATCTTGAATCTACATCTAGATCTAGATCCTGCTAATCTGCCTAAATAGAAAGATTAGATTTAGATTGTTTACATCTAGATCTAGATATAGACACTAGATATAGAAATCTTGATCCACAAAATGGATTGAGTAGAATCACAGATGTCTATTTCAATAGACATCTGTGGTTAGAACACAGATCACTGATAAGCTTATCTGGAATCAGGATACAGATTCCAGAAAATAGAAATGAAAGGAAAAGTAATTTCATTAACGAGACAAGATCAAAATCACTCTTTGGTGAAAGAAGTTTGACGGAAGTACCTGGCTCCATTGAAGACAGATGATTGTTTACGATCATGGCGGACGACGGCGCGCTAGAGTTTGACGATCTTGAAGATGTTTTTCAATCTGCTACTAAATATGTGAGGCAGATAAGTGGAAAACTCGAGACAGAAAAGCTCCTATATTTCTATGGCAGATATAAACAGGTAGCAATTTTGAAAATGTTGGAGCAAGAAGATCCTGTTTGTATTTTTTTGGCGAATCTTAAGTTAAAGACAGTCAAACAATCTATTTATAAGCCTATATCAAAATTATAGTCTGAACGAACTGTTAAATATTTAACTGTAGACCTAGAAATATAGACCTGGATCTATCCACAGGACAGTGTCAGGATCTTAAGCGTTGCGGTCCGGTCCCGTGGGTTGGTGTGCGAGATTCATTTACAAAAGTGGTGAATTCTTATTTTATCCAATTAGCCAGTGAGGTCTAGATCTAAATCTAAATGTACCAGTGTTCAATAAACATTTAAATAAAATTCACATTCATTAAATTTATCAAACATACTAGTTCCTAGAAATTTTAGGTAGTTATAGAATAACCTACCTTACCATACAATTATTTCGTCAAAACAAGGATCGTTGTACCACAGTGGCAACACAAAGCATCTAATGTAATCCCATTACGTATTGCAATGTGCATGTGACCTTAAATCAGACATTTCATTCCAATAACAATAAACATGAATTAAAAAAATAATTATGCAAAGTCAGACAGGAAATATATTTTTTCCAATATTTTATTTATAACTGTAAAATCGAATCTACCCAATCGATCCCCACTCGCCACAATGTTTGCTCACCAAGTAGGGACTGCAACACTTAAGCAGTGATTAGATCAATTCTAGGTTTTCCCTTCCTCAGTGAGGTACCTAGTCTAAATATATAGCAGGGAGAGCCTGAAAAAAGTTGTGTCCAAATATAGCACTTTAGCTATAGATATCAACACCCCAGAGCAATAATAATTATTTAGCAATGTTGTTGTATTTAGGGTTTGATGAGCCTGCACATCTGTTTTTACATTATTGATGGATTTGTCTTTAACCATACAAATCATATATATCTTAATTATCAGTATTTCAAACTTTTAAATAAAAGGTTTTTAATTTTGTACTGTCTTGTGATGCTTATGTTTACATTAAATGTAAACTTTTCTTTCCACAGGCCTCAGAGGGAAAATGCAACACAGCAAAACCCAGCTTTTTTGACTTTCAAGGAAAATCTAAATGGTAAGTAATTAGGAAAACTAGCTAGTAACGGCAACAAACCCCCGCCCCTCCTCTTAACTGTAACAATCAGGCTTGGCAAATTTATTGCTTCTGCAAATTATTTCTATTTAGACTATTTAAGTGGAGCTACTCCTGTGTGAAACCATCAACAATAAATTTGATTGACAAATCATTTCTCTTCCGGACAACCTTGCTCATCCAATGAGTTTCTATTTTATTATTATTTTGATTATTCAAAATAAATATTGTAAATTATAACACTGAAAAACTGTCTTTTGGGGTTAACTTTTTCAAAGGGATGCCTGGAATAAGCTGGGAGATATGAGCAAGGCCCAAGCTATGATGGAATATATATCTCTACTGAGCAACATCGACCAAGAATGGAGAACCAAAGTAGTGAGTACAAGAGTGTGACGCTTTCCCATTAATTCATGATTGTATGTATCTCATCCAGGTTGAAAAAGATTTAAGCACGCTGCATATATTTTGAAGCTAAAATAATTGTCTCTGTACAGCATGCAATTATGGCATAAGTTTTAACTGAGACTAAGTCCAAAATGTAATTGATATAATAATTATCATTGTGGACGTAAAAATAAGATCTATCGAACTACAAAACTTTTAGATTAATAATATGCTAATAGGTTTTTTCTTTATATTATAAGAAATTTGTGTCCGATTTGAAGCAGAAATAAAATTAGAAAAAAACACCAGTTTTTATTGATACTGATTTCTCAAAGTAGAGAAAATGATTCACGTCAAAATCGTAACCCAACGACAATTATAACTAAACAACGACTATATTTTTTGTTTTCATCGTCCCAGCTCTCCGAGGTGTCTGGGGGAGGGGAGGGCGAGTCCCGGTCCCCGAACCAGGGTATGGGTGTGGCCGTCAGTGTCATGGCCAACACGGACGCAGAACTGAGCGCCGAGGAGAAGACTGTGTTTGACTGGTGCAAGGAGGGCGACCTGGAGCGCGTCAAGGCGATGCTATCGTCTGGCGCCGCCTCGATCAACGGTCTTGATGAAGAAGTATGGATGTGTGGTCTTTTTATTCTTAGTGTATGGATGTATTTACTTCCGGTTGAAAACATTGGCTTGTAAAGTAAATTTAGAGTAGAGAAGGCTAAAACTGCCATTAGAATAAATTTTGATGTTTACAGAACTGCTGTTATTTTTATATTGGTAATTTCCCTTGATAATGATAAGAGTGGCAATGCTTGTGTCGATGGTTGTGATCGAGGATGTATGAACTTTTATTCTTAGCAAGTGAAAATGTTTTCTTTCACTCGTAGACATTGGCTCGAAAGGTAAGCAATAAATGAACTGGCCAAACCTGCTAATTTTAAAATAAAAAAAACAAAAGTTTGCAGTTCTGCTGTCACAATCTCTCTTGATAATAATGAAAGTAATAAAACCAACCTAAGAAAGTTTGACCAATACTCATAATATACTGTGGCCTGTCCCCAATTTAGCCTATATTGTGCTGACTTTGGACATTAAGTAAATGGGGTCACAAAAATTTGCCTGTACTGCTCATGAAATTGCACTATTTTACTTTTGTGGGCTTTTCCTATAGTTAAATCTTCTGAACCAACTGAGATAGAATAAAAAAAAAATTGCAGATTTGGAAGCTTCAGCTTTTTATCCTTCAAATAAATAAATAAATTATCTATTTCTTTACTTACATCTACAAGATGTGAAATCGTTGAGTGAAGCAAAGAACTCAACTTAACTCATCTACTACTCTCAATTTTTCCTCAGGGCTTGGGCCTCCTCCACTGGGCGAGTGACCGAGGTCTGACCGCCATGGTAGAGATGCTGCTCAGTATGGATGCCGACATCAACATCAAAGTTTGTTCCGTTTTATGTTTCAATAAGATTTACTGGGTGGTGCCCTTCATCAGTTTTTACATGAATATCTGAATTAGAACAAGAGATGTGCAAAAGTAGAATAGAGCAATTGGACAAGCTTCTGACTGCATTGGTGTAGTATACTGATTTTTATCAGATTTGTGTTTCTGTTGTCATTATTTATTTTTTATTCATTTATTTAATCCAGAATACTTTCAGCACCTTTTGCTTGATATTGAGTTGGGGAACTTATAAGCAGAGGTATCCTCTCAACCTCTTGCTGATTTTGAAATGCCTTGTCTGTGCCTTAGTATTAAAACTCTCCTTCACATTTGAATTGGTTTGAAGTTTTCTGATTAAATCAGTATGGATACAGCTTGAATTTGATTTGAATTGGCTTCTATTTACAATGTACTTGATTCCTTTTATTTTTAATAAAGAATAAAAAGAGAACAGATTTGAGTTTAATTTTTAACACATTTTTTGCTTGTTTGTGGCTTACATTTAGAGCGGTGATCTATATATTTGTTTATTTGTTGATTTTTTTTAGGAGGTGTTTGGGGTTCTTATTCACCACCAACATTGTATTTATATTTCAGGACAGCGATCAGCAAACAGCCTTGCATTATGGTAAGAAATTGAATATGGTATTTCATGGAATATTGCAATTCTCCTATTTGTATTATAATCTCTAATATTCACAGAGTCTTAAAGGTGGATCTCAATACTTAAACTGACTCATAGCTGCCAACCAGTATGTAAAATACATATCTTGTAGGTATTTGAACTCCTGAGTATGTCCGTCTGTGTCTGGTCGGGAAAAAAAAATGAATTTGACAGTATCCAGCTAAAAATTGAGTGTCCTACTGATCGCTCAGTACTTACTGATATTTTCAGCAATATCTCTTGATTAGATTAGCCGTTTACTTGGCCCATCCACGTTTTAAAAGTCTCCTATGTATCCCCCCTGCTTTGTGGCACTTGGATTAACAGTCTTCAATCAACCTGTAGATTAATCGTTCACTTGCTGCTCTTTTGGTAAAGAATGCGGTAAATAGTGTAATACTATAGCAGCCGATCCCCTTTCACAACATTAGACAAACAATTTCATATTTTGTATCTAGCTAAGTACAATGGCTTCCACTCTTTCACACAGGCACAGACACACACACACTTACTCCCGTATGGCTGCACATTTGTATTTGCTTTCTCAAAAGTTGGCAGCTATCTGACTGTTTTAATGATCATCATAATCTTCAATATAGCACAAATAGATTTCAAGTAAACTTAAATTTTTTAATCACCATTCTTTATCAAGAATTAATAAAGATATTTGGGTTATGTACCATTTCATTTTTTTTAGTCACAGCAAAAGTATAGTGCAGTCGAGGAAAGCAATGCCGTTAGCCTAGTACAATCAGGGCCTTAACTCGTGGTTGGTGAAAGTAAATTTCAAAAATATTAAAAAAAATCTCTCTCAAATTTCTGTTTCTATAACTTATTTACAAGTGTGCCTGGATGCAAAACTCAACATTGTTCTCCTCTTACAGCGGTTTCGTGCGGACACTCCGACATGACCCAGCTACTGGTGATCCGAGGCGTGGATCAGACAGTGCAGGACAGCGAGGGTCACACGGCAGCGGACGTAGCCAGCGACGATATGAAGCTCCTGTTACGCAGCTTAGCGCAGGATGCTGCGTGACGTGTGTGTGTTTGTGTGTGTGTTTGCCTGTATAGTCTTAGCACTGTGGAACCGCTTATGATAAACCCTGTTTAGGATAAAATATTATTTTCCAAAACACCCAGTTCCTTTTTTTTTTTAAACTCTTTATAGCCATTGTTTAACCCCAGTGATGCCAATATTTTGTTAACTTACGGATTTTCAGGCTGAGACAGGAGTCATGGTTTCCCCTCCCTGTCTCGTGTGTGGCAGCACATACAATTGTCAGACGTCCGTCTTGGGGCCAGTCCACAATTTAGCCTATATAGTGCTGCTGATGGATGTTAAACCAACCCAACCCCATGTATTTTCAGTAGTAAAAATAAAGTTGGCAAGCCAGTGTTCAGTAAAAATCTGTCAAGGGTTAATGCTTAGATTTCACAAATGCTGTGCTGCTTTACCTGAAATGTTCAGTAAAAAAGAATGTTGATCCACATGGCATCCCCGTAACCCTTTGATGACATGTATAAATATGATTTAAAGAGGGAAAAAATGAAGTACTAAGTAAGTCATATTGGTCAGGAAGGGGTTAATATACACTTGGGATAAGATCAGCTTTTAGACTGTCCCCGGGGGGCGCGGTGGCCCAGGGGTAGAACATCGGCTTCGACGCAAAAGGTTCTGAGTTCGAATCCTGGCTGTTGCAATCCCTACTGGTTGGGTCGGTGTCAGTATAATGTGACCGGCTGAGACAGGAGTCATGGTATCCCCACCCTGTCTCGTGTGTGGCAGCACATAAAATTGTCAGACGTCCGTCTTGGGGCCCGTCCACGATATAGCCTATAAGTTACTGACGTTGGACGTTAAAACCCAACCAACCAACCAACCAAGACTGTCTCCAACAGGTTTATCTTAAGCGGGTTCTACTGTATAGTAATTTCTTTGTTTTGTATTTATTCGGAAAGTATTGTATAATGATTTTAATATAAATTTAGGAGATGGGAGAATCATTATCTGGTGCTATGAAAAAGAATGGTAAAAGAAACAAGGGATTAAGAAAATGTATCGGAATATTGTGATAAATGTGCAGCAGTTTAGCAAAATCAGTCAGTTTGCAGTTCAGGCTTAGCTTAGCTGCATAAAAGATGTTTTGAAAGTTGATTGAAATATGAACAGAGTTGCAACCAGATTGGTGAAACAGTTATGTCTTTTCAAAGAAAGCTTACATTATATAGAGGACAAAGTGGTAGGACATTGGTCTCTCAATCGGAAGTTCTCCGGTTCGAAACAGACAATCGATCAAAGATGCATTTGTCCCATTTCTACCCCCACTGGTTGAGTCAGCGTCAGTATTATGTGGTCGACTGAGACATGAGTCCTGGTATCTTTGCACCGTCTCTGTGTGGCAAAGTGTAAAATTGTCAGATTTGAGTTTTGGGACCTGTCAACAATAAAGCTTAGCTACTGACATTGAAGTTAAAAAAAAAAATTTAAACCTAACATTATCTAGAAATTTTTTCTGCCCTAATCTCAGTTTTTAAATATTCATAGAGCAAGATCTGTCTGAACTAGACCTGTTCGGCGAGAGATTTGCATAAGTTGTATGGGGCACCTGCGTATATATGTAAGCAAAGAGTGTAGCCATTTTATTTGAAAGATAAAACGCTGATGTTTTCAAATCTGCAAAAAATGTTTATTCCATCTTTATTGGTTCAGAAGATATGAATATGGAAAAAAATTGTAAAAGTAGTGCGATTTCATGAGCATTGCTGGCAAAATCACTGCGACTTTGATGAGTTAATGAAGTAAAAAAAAAGTGTTTTTTTTTTGTCTGATCTCGTCTTGAGCACATTCTCCATTCTTGCATATTTGATTCTCATATTGTCAACTCCAGTGATGTATTACTGGGCATTGAGGTTAACATGATGTTGGTATTTTTACCTGTACTGGTCTCTGGACCAGAAAAGATGTTGAACAGCTCAGTGGATAGAGCTCCCAGGTTAAATCAACCTGGTATTTGTGAAGCAACCAGGATGAAACAGGCACAAGTTGGAACTTTGACTTTTTGTGTTATTTATAGTGTGAATGAGAAAGCTCATTCCAAAGACTGCATACTCTGATTGTTAAGTGCACGAATAGAGTAAGACTGACACGATAAAAGAAAGATGTAAGTGCTGTAGATGCTATCTTCTCATTCAGAATTTTTTGTGGTGGGATTTTATTTGTTTAGTAGTTTTTGTTTGTTTTTAAAAACAATTTTGTCTCTCTAAGTGACCCTAAAGGTAATGAAAAGACAAATTTTAATAAGTAAGGTGATATACCTCATTGTAAAAGCAGCTTTGTTGATCCCAAACAATGTCCCTTTGTAACAAGTTAGACTGGGTGAGAATGACTCTGGTGTGCCCGAGAAGTGTGTTTGTTTTTGCTGCTGGACAGCTGGGGAAGCTAGACTTGAACTCTGTGATGACTGAAGTTGACATGGAATGAAAGCATACGTTAGATTGCTTGATTTGAACTGGCGAACGGAAAGCGTATAAGAATTAACTCATACCGTATGTCAGAGGTGCGTAGGGGGGAAGAGGTGTCAAACATTTGTTGTTGTTGTTTTTTTTATTTAATCTGAAATACTTGAAATGGATGTTTTTGTTTGAAATTATAAGTACCCCTCCAATCTCGTAGTTTGATTAGTTAAAAAGTGTGGGACCATAAAAACAGTGGCACAAAACAAAACGTGCTATAAGGGTTAGATGTTTAAGCATATCATTTATGATTTGAAAAGCTCACTAAAGAAATCAAGTTGCTCATTTAATGTATAAAAGCGTAGCCTTACAAAATGAGTTGCAGTTCAGATTTTGCCTTGAGAAAGACATTAAATTATTATCAAGAAAATGTATTTAAAATTTTAATTGGGACAAAATTTTAACCGGATTGATGAATCAAAATAAATATGTCATTAAAAGTGAGCTTAACCTCTTTGAAAGGCTGATATCCTAAAAAAAAAAACCAACTTTTTTTTGCGCCATTTGAAACGCTGCGTTCATAATCCATAGTAGTATTTTTAGTAGCCCGAAATGTTAATATCTCAGGTTATATTTTCTCTCCGAGTCTCAGTGTTCTCGGCACAATGAATAGGGTATCAGGCGACCTTTGTGAAGGTGCTGGGTTTGATCTGCAGTGTGGGCAGATTTTTTTTCTGGGCCCCCTTCTGTAAACTCAGCACAAAGGCTCTTGAGTCCGAGCGAAAGTAAAGATCAGTGAGGAAAGGAATGACAACCAACCTCACAAATACAGACTGCCTAGAACAATTAGGACTCTAAATTTTGACTTTCCAATGCTCTGAGCATAGCACCAACTTAATTTTTTTTTATCACAGTATGAAAGTATCCCTTAAGCAAGTCTATACAGCATTTAGGCTGATTTTGTGAGATGGCTATGAAATTAATATATATATATTATATATATATATTATGTAGTTAGCATGATTTCAACCACATACATACTGATCTATACAATTTAGTATAATGCTCACATTTTATATTTAGTCTTGTCTATTAGTTGTTGTTGTTGTTTTGTTTAAAAATCTTTGCAATCTTTCTTTATGAACCATTTGTATTGATTCCCAACTATTTCTATGTAGGCCAATTTAATCTTAGAAATCACAATGAAATAAAAGACTTCAATTTTTAAATAATTAATATAAATATAAACAAGACACTCTTTTATTTCTAAATAAGATGTATTTCACTCTGAAATTTGGGTCGTATGACCGGTGACTAAAGCAAATATTGTTTTATCTTACTCTAATGCTTTAACGTTTGTATATGTATTGTCTCATTAAGTAAACTATCAGTGTTTTAAGAGAGCTAATATATTTCATCTCTATAAAAATCTTTTCTATCACTCGGTGATCTGAACTAAAGTTATCTAATTAAAATTTTCTACCTGCTTGTCTTTATCACTTTTTCGTTCTCTGTAAATTATTATAAAATCTACCTGTATGAATTCCGTTTGTGATTATTCATAACATTTCCAGTTTCAGTATCTTTTGTGCGATGAAGTAGATAAAGATTTAGAATAAACAGGTGTGAAACTCTAAGATCTCATGATAAGGAAGGTTCTTAACAGTGGAAAATAATATTTCTAAAATTTGAATAAAAAATATGGCTTCTGAATGCCCACCAATATTTTTTTTTTTTTTTTTTCAATACAGCTTTATAATTAACACTAAGACTCATTTTGATTTGATGTTTTCATATCAGTATTGTGTTTTGATATAGGTAAAAATACTCAAGCCCCCATCTATGTCTAATGATGTTATTCACAATTTAATATACTCTTCTCATGAAACTTTAAATAATAATTAGTGGGAAATGAGTTTCTCAAATTCTCATTTAATATTTTGAAAATCAAATGTAAGAAATATTTGTCATCGAGATCAATCCTTGTGATGAGATCAATCCTTGTGATTTATATGTTGTGAATTTCAATAGATGATAAATCTTCTTATCTATTATAATTGTTTTAAAACGCACATTGGTTTTATCTCTTCCTGATTAGAAATGAGCACTTTCACATTTCAGAAACTTCAGAAAATGTCTTCGGATTTCCATATTATAATTCACGGTTCATTCTTGTACATCGTTACTTGTATCGCAATCATGGTGTAGAGCATCATGTTAAGCACAATTTGATATAACTTTTTGAAAATATTCCTTTATTTTCAGTTGAAAATTGTTCACAATTCATTTCATTGTTTTAAATGGTGTTTTATATAGTGTTTCCCTGTTTTAGGGCATTATGTAAAATTGAATCCTAAGAAAAAATGTATCTCAAATAGTTAGATAAAATAAAATTTACTAGTACTGTACTAGGTGTGTATAAAGTTGCTTCTGTCTTGGCGGCATATTGAATGACTTGTTTGTTTTAAATTAAAAGCTTTTAACTTCTTTCTAATTCTATGTGTTCACGATTTACATATAAATCAAACTTATGTCCACCAAACTTGCCACCGAATCTGCACAATCAGTTGTTACATTCTTCTATGTCAATCAAAATAATGAGTGATTAAGAGATTTAGAGATATGTCAAGTTAATGTTGCCTTTAGCAAGTATGTTTGTACTGATGGAAAGGAACCTTTTGCAATGGTGAAGCTTTTGTAAGATCATGTAATTTGTTCTTGTTTTTGTAATTTCAAAAAGAATTATATTATTATTATTATTATTATTATTATTATTATTATTAACACACACAAA
>RQTK01000528.1:111287-124579 GCA_003991915.1 Elysia chlorotica
TCTCTCTCTCTCTCTCTCTCTCTCTCTCTCTCTCTCTCTGTATATATATATATATATATATATATATAGTAATACATTCATTTGACCACTTACGTTGGTATTTTTGTTGTCCAAAATAACTGGTACTACTATACAACATTCTTACGAAATTTGGTTTCCCAGATCTGGTTCCAGAGTTACTGTGTAAGAAGACAGGACAGAGATGGCAGCAACGAGATAAAGAGTCTGAGGTTTTAAAGAACTTAAGTGCAGTTTGAAATTTCTCCGCATAAACTAAAAGGGTACTGCGTGAATCATCAACTTGGGAGTTTTATTTTCAGTCTGAGAATTTAAACCGTTTGTCTGTGTTTAAAATTAAAGGAAAAAAAACAAAAACAAAACAAAACAACAAAACACAATTTAAAAAAACTTTCATCTAGAAACATAATGAGGGCTGTGATCTTCTTAAGTGCTTCACTTGCTTTGGGCTCTTCATTCTCTCTTCCTAATCCTGCGACACGTGTAGAGTTAAATAGCATTGGTTTGATTAACTCCAATACAATAGCAATCATCATAGCATCATTCTCTGTGTTAAAAGCTCAAAAAGAACAGAAAATCAACACAAACGAATGATCCAACTTGCAAGTCCAGTTTGCAAGCAGAGTCTCTGGTCCGAAGGCGTGGATCGTCCAGAAAGTGTCCAGTGTCCAGCAATGTCTCCGGATGTGTTGGCTTTACCGCGCATGCGTCTCGGTGACATATGGCCTTGAGGAACAAACATGTCTGCTTTACAGAGTGGAACTTGATGGAGATGACTACAGAACTACATTGGACTCTGGGAGTTTAGCTGTAAATATGAGGCACGTAACCATGGCGCCTTCTAAGGTATTGTAACATTCGGAAATCGTCACACTTTAAAAAAAAATTTTTATAGAGATGCACGTTGATACTGGAAGTATATACATATTTTGTGTCATTTATTTTTCTAAATTGCGTGACTCACAATATACAAGTGTTTCTACTTTTGTATTGTTTTAACAATTTAATAAACAACTCCCTTGCGGGTTCGACTAAATTTAAAGGCTTGTAATAGATATGTATATGAGCTTAGTGTTCAGAAACCTAGAGAACACAGTTTAGTTTTAAAATGTTGGTGATATAATACTAATAGGCAGAAAAACAACAGCAACTGGTAAATGGCTAACATAAGCATAACATTTTTAGTTTTCACTGAATCTAAACAAAATTGTTGACCAACAAATCTCTGTTAGGTCTAACATTGGTGAACTACAAGAAAAAAATAGTCTAAATTTTGCACAAGAGCTAACGCCGTACCTTCTACTCCAATTATCTCGAAACTTTAACGTGCCTTAGTATTTCTTTTAACCCTCACAAAGGCATTTCTCCCTTATTCGGTTTTTAAATGTTTTTCTCTTAAATTTTAATTGCGTCATTATCAAACTCATGGTTAAATTAAATTGTTTCATTATAGAAATAATGGTTTGAATTTTAATTGAAACTCTTTTAATTTTGATTTGCGTATGTGGATTAGGATAATTGAGGCAATAACTATCTTCTTTCAATCTAATCTAAGTAACATACTCTTTCTGAGAATTTGTAAACAATTGCAACGAGCAAAATAGAGTAAGCACGCGTCAGGCTAGCTAGCACTGTGAGCTCTTTTCGCTCTTTTTCATCTCACTAGATCTATATTTTTCGATCACTGTTAAAACGATTGGGTATTTTTCATTTGTCAAAATGCTTAACTTTGAGTCGGGGAGGGGGGGGGTCCTGGGGTAGAACATCAGCTTCCGACGCAAAAGGTCCGTGGTTCGAGCCCTGGCGATTTCATTCGCTACTGTTTGGGTCGGTGTCAGTTTAATGTGACTGGCTGAGACAGAAGTCATGGTATCCCCGCCCTGTCTGGTGTATGGAAGCACATAAAATTATCAGAAGTCAGCCTTGGACCCGTCCACAATATAGCATATAATGTGCTGATGTTGAACGTTAAACCAACTTAACTACAAACACGATAGCTCTCCGTATCCATAACACTGTAAGCTTTTTTGTGAAACGTTTTACTAGATCTATAGTCTCTCGTACTATCATTGTTAAAATAATTGAGTAGTACTCATTTGTCAAAGAGCTTAACTTTGTGTCGAAAAGGGCGGGGGGGATCCTGGAGCAAACCATCGGCTTCTAACGCAAGAGGTCCACGGTTCGAGACCTGGCGATTTCGCTCCTTACTGCTTGGGTCGTTGTCAGTTTAATATGACCAACTGAGACAGGAGACTTGGTATCCCCGTCCTGTCTGGTGAATGGAAACACATAAAATGATCAGAAGTCAGTCTTGGATCCGTCCACAATATAGCATTTAATGTGCTGATGTTGAACGTTAAACCAACTTAACTACAACCACGTTCTCCGTATCAATAACACTGTGAGCTTTTATGTGAAACGTTTTACTAGATCTAAAGTCTCTCGTACTATCATCGTTAAAATAATTGAGAAGACCTCATTTGTAAAGAGCTTAACTTTGAGTCGGTTTTTTTTTGTGTATGCGGGAAGAGCGTTGGTATCCCAATCGGTAGGTCCCTGGTTCGAAACCTACGAACGATCAAAATTTTTTCGTCCAATCGGTGTCATGATGATATCGCTGATGAGACGGGATTCATGGTATCCCCGCACTATCTCTGTGGGACAGCCTGTGAAATGGTCAGACATTAGTATAGGGACCCTCAACAATAATTTTAACCGTTTTAGTCAAACATTAAGCAACAAACTTTCCCTACTGGAATCCTCAGATTGCGAGGTACGGATGCGGGAAAAGGCCTTGTCTGGAGACAGAGATGTGCGCTCCTGTAAAAAACATCGCATCCCACATATGCATTCCTCTGAGTAAGTATTGGTGGGCGCTATAGCCCTGGGATAGAACATTGTCTTCCGACACAATAGGTCTGTGGTTCGAGTCCTGGCGATTTCGCCCCCCTGCTGGTTGGGTTGGTGTCAGTTTAATGTGACCGGCTGAGACAGGAGTCATGGTATCCCCGACCTGTCTCGTGGCAGCACATAGAATTGTCAGACGTTAGTCTTGGGGCCGGTCTACAACATAAGAGCCTATATAATGCTACAATTAGACGTTAAACCAACTCAGCTCAAATCAACTCAACTCAATATGTATAATATGACCGACTAGGACAGAAGTCATAGTATCGTTGCATTTTCTCGTGTGTAACAGAAACAGGGTTGTGGTATAGCATTTCTGTAAATAACTATCCACAGTTTCCGTGTTTTGCCGAGACGACCCTCCGGAGATTACCGACAGCGAACCTTCTTATGACGGTATCAGCTCTGTTTCGTACGCATGTGCAGACGGATACTTCCGCTCCGGAAATTCTTACATCTCTTCCTGTGACCTTGACACTGGAACTTGGACATCGGTTGATGTCACGTGCTCCAAAGTGGACTGCCTGACTCCGCCCATTCTACACGGAGCCGTGGTAAGTACAACTAGGGTCGTGATTGGTGCAAGAAGTAGAGCGTGCGTCTTGCAATCGGGAGGTTCCTGGTTCGAAACCCACGACCGATACAAAATGTATTTGTCAAATTTCGTCACCAACTGGTTGGGTCGGTGTCAGTATTAACGGTGGCACGCTGAGACAGGCGTCTTGGAATACCTGCAATGTGTCTGTGTCGTAGCACGTAAAATAGTCAGAGCTTAGTCTTAGGACCTATCCACAATATAGCCAATAAAGCGGACGCTTAGCAACAACTATACAAAAACAGGGCATAGCTCCCTGTATCGATAATGAAGGTACAGTGTATTAGTTTTGTTCACTTCATTGGATAAATCTATAACGCTGACAAGATTGTTACATGTTGTTGAAGGCGTAAATTGAAGATTGTTTTATTGTTACTTTTTAATTTGGCATAAACATAATAGAGCTTGTCAATATCTACCAAAAGTAAACGGTAGAACCTTTAGAGATAAATATGGGTATAGACAATTTAATAATTTAAATCATAATGCACATTCAACACTTTCTAAATGATTTATTGAAATTTGGGATTATAAGAGCTAGGAATACCACCTCTGAAGTCTCTAGTTAAAGCGAAATTATCTCGCTCTCGCTCTCTCTCTCTCTCTCTCTGCGTTTCTCTCTTTCTATCTCTCTATCTCTCTTTTTTAAAAGATGATCCTACACAATGACAAAAGAGTTCTAAAGCACTATTACCAAAAAAATTAAAATTAAACAGACTCTCTTTCTGATTTCAACCTCCCCCTCCCTTACCACACCCCCACTCCAAACATACCCCAGTCCACAGACCAAAAGACAACAGCAGATTCCGTGGTGACCTACTCTTGTCTGGATGGTTCCGTGCCCGTCCCTGGACAGATTCAGGTCACCTGTCAGGGTAGCACGGGTCAGTGGTCTCCCCTCCAGGGCTCGTGCAAAGTGGTCACCTGTGATCAGCCGAAGGCAGTGGACAAAGCCCAGGTAGAGCTGACCCCCAGATCATTGGACAGCGCCTATCCCGGTATGAGTAGTCAGGACCTTCTACTGGCGTACGGTGCTGAAGCGGTCTACACATGCATTGCAGGTTTGGTCTAGCTGTTGAGTTGAGTTGAGTTGAGTTGAGTTGAGTTAAGCCGGTTTCTTAACGTTCACAATATAGACTATATAGGCTTATTGCTGACATATTATGCTAATCAAGTAAACCCAAACACAAACTCAGACTGCCCAAACAACCAGAAGTGTTCTACTATTTAGTCAGTATTTTTCGACTATCTACTTTATCTGTAGCCTGAATCCTTTATTTTTCCGCCTTTAACCCTTTCCATCACGCCCCACAATTGAGTCCATTGATGTGCGTTTGTGCTAACATCTCTTTGTTTTGATCTGCACACCTTCTATTTCAAAAATTAAAAAAAAATAATATCAAGGCTTTTATGTTCTATTTGTTTTTGTAAATTCCCCAAAAGTAGTTATAGTATAATGAATTAAATGTTCTAGGACATTATGAATACAGTATAGCGGTTACTCTGCTGAATCACTTGTCACTCGACCTTGTATGGATTTAAAAAAATCCCCCAACATAGTGAACACACAAGGATCTAGAAATATGCCCTAAATTAAATTTTTGCTATAAGAACAGTTCAAACCGCTCCAGGAGTCACAGTGATTTTACCAACACTGCACATGAAATTGCACCATTTTTTGGGAGTTGTCCTAGATTTATACCTTTTGAAGCAATATAGATAGAAAAAATTTTTTTGCAGATGTGAAAACTTAAGCTCTTTATGTTTCAAATAAAAATTAAAGTTTAGACTCTAGACTCACCGCTTACATACATGTATGCCATGTGACTCCATTAACTTAAGCTCTGATAATTCTCCACAGGCTACATCCCTGTAGAAGGCGCCACCTACATCTCTCAGTGCCAGGCAGATGGTACTTGGAGCCCCACTGAAACTTTCCTCTGCTCCCCGGTTGATTGTGGCGTCCCACCAAATGTCACAAACTCCACCCCTCCCGCCATCAACACAGCTACGACCTTCGGCGAAAACGTCACTCTCGGGTGTCTTCGGGGATTTTCGCCACTAGTCGGGCTGACCTTCACCTGTGACGTAAGCGGGCGCTGGGTCGGTACTATGGAGACGTGTACGCCTTTAGATTGTGGAGACCCTCCGGCCGTGGAGAACGCAACAGTTTCCTTCAATGGCACTGGCTTGAGCTCTATTGTGAGTTTTACAATCGTGTTTTTTACATTGGCAAAGAGAGGGAAATATCTTTCATCTATCTACCTACCTACCTACCTACCTACCTATCTCTATCTATCTACCTACCTATCTATCTATCTATCTATCTATCTATCTATCTATCTATCTATCTATCTATCTATCTATCTATCTATCTATCTATCTATCTATCTATCTATCTATCTATCTATCTATCTATCTGTCTGTCTGTCTGTCTGTCTCTGTATATATATATATATATATATATACATTTATATACTATATCTATATGTATATGTATATGTATATTTCATAGTGCATTTTAATGAGAGGTCGTTGAAACTCGTTTGATCTTGGAAGTGTAGCCTACCAATAATTCCTGGTGTGTATAGAAAATTAATGCAGTATGAAACAGATCAATGTCCCACGCTATTGAAAATAAATGATGAAAAACGTGGTAATTAGGGTTTAATTCCTAAACTAGGTTATAGGTACTTTTACACAGATTGTGTAAAAAAGGACGAGTTATTGAGAATCTATATTTTAACAGTTTTCCTAGAATTATTTGTCAATAAATAAAAGCATCGCTAGACGCTCTATAGATTAGCACAGCCTGAAAATGGCGAGTCAGGTATCATAAATTGTTAGCATTAACAATCCCCTCAGGACGGAGGCTGACTATCACCCATTAAGCTTTAAAACTGGCAATTAACTTACGATGTATAGCGCCCGCGAGGCTAACTAAAATTGTCTTTCATAACCCATTTGTACTAAACTAATATTACTATCATTAATCTTCTATGAGGCACTCTATGAGTGCATTCAGCCGGCTGTTGTAGAGAGAGAAGACAACTCCACATCAATGTGTCAAGAGAATGAAGAGTGGTCTCCCGTAGGTGTGACGTGTATTCCGGTTCCTTGCGGCGACGCACCATCAGCAAACAACACTGACGTCACATATATCCGACTTGATGTGGACTTGTTTAAAGCACAGTACACTTGTCATCCGGGCTTTAAATTTGCGAACGGTGAGTTTATAGAAGTTAAACTAAGAAAGCAAAATAAAAAAAAACAAAAACAAAATTACCTGAGTTTGTAAAAAGCCGGTTCAGATGATAATAATTTTCGTTTTATGAGCTATCTTTTAATTCCAAACCAAAAGCAGCCAAAACATGTCAGAAGCTAAAACATCTGCCTAGAAAAAAGATTGGTTTATAACTTTCTTCTTTTTTTTTAACTATGGGGGTAGGATGCACAAACATGACGCAGCTTACGTCTCGTTGTAAGCCTTCTTATTCTTGTATTGTTACGACGAGACGTAAGCTACGTCTTGTTTGTGCATTCTACCCAAGGTATCCGTCGTAGTAGAGCAATCACTATTGAACAATTACTCAGCCCACAGTGTTGAGACAAACAATAAGATTATCCTTGAGATATATGCGACTGAATCGAGAATTAGCTAATTATACGCAAAATTATATAAGTTTTTCAATAACATAGTGTACCCTTAGCACCATTACCATCGCCGTCATTACCATTAGAAACGATGTTGACGACACTTTATTATGATCACCAATAGCTTGCAGTTTTGTCTTTTCCGTAATATAATGGTATATTCTAGGAAATTAACTTTCCATATACGTTTGATATAGTATTCACTAAATGCCCAATGTTCTTAGGAAAACAAAGCATTTTGGCAACTTGAAAATAAATAATGACAATCCTTTTTTCAATACCAATTAACTTCCAACAATAAACGATGTTTAAAAGGTTATTTGAAAAACAAACCATTTAGACACATTCATATATTTCATATTATTCAGTTCATAACCTGTCAGTAAAATACGACCATTTCTCTTTCAATATTAATCACTTACCTACAATCCTTCAGGGGAACCTAGGAGACGTTAAACCCGGAGAGACGGAGAGAATTCTTTCCCTCCCTCTATAGAGAAAGACTAAATTATATTTGGACGCTTCTTTGACAACCACAATATATCGACCCATCCATAGATTTCAATGCGGAGATGTGCCACGCTAAAGTTGGCCAATGGACCCTCAGCGGTGTCACGTGTGAGGAAGTCACGTGTGGACCGGCACAAATCGTGAGCCACGCGAGTGTGGAGGAGTCTGGAAGACGTGCTTTCTCCCAGGCGTCCTACTCCTGCGATCCGGGGTACGTTTTGACGTCTGACGTATCCACCAGGACCTGCGAAATGGACGGACGTTGGTCTCTTCAGGACGTCACCTGTGGCCCTTCCCCGTGCGACGCTTCTTCTCCTCCTGTCGGAGCAATTCTAGACGCTCCATCTGGTAGTGTCAGCTCAGGCGAAGAAGTGCCGTTCACTTGCGCGAAGGAATACACAACGGCCCCCCTAAACTCTTCCTCTTCAGAGTCTGTAACGAGAACCGCAGTGGTCAATTGCGTCAACGGAAACTGGTCAATGCCTACAGACCATGATGAAGTTTTCCTATGTATACCCTGCCGTCTCCCCGGAGATGTGTCAAACGCAACCTGGGAAATCCAAGCCGGATCGCCAGTGAAGGTCAAGTACAGGTGTGAGCCTGGATATGAAATCGCTTCCGGATATTTGGACACCTTGGAGTGTGATGAAGCTGAGAGGATCTGGAAGGGAGGACTTGGTTCAAGGTGTGACCCTCGAGACTGCGGGGAGCCGAGCCCTGTGGGTAATGGAACTGTTACGGCAACAGGGACGAAATACAAGGATACGGCGACTTACAGCTGTGGCAGTGGTTTTAGAAATGTGTCTGGCGACTCCGAAAGGTACTTGTGCGAATTATCACAATGTAGTGTAAATCCTAAATCTTTGAGTTTATCTTTTTAGTTAAGTATCTATGAAATCAATATCTAGTTCTAAACTTTGAAATTATTTGGTTTGTTTTAGTTACTGATACTAACTTTGAAACACCTAGCATTAGTAGCGCATCAAAACTGTCCCTATTTTTTTCTAGATCAGAACCAAAACCAACAACCGCAAATACCAACACCACCATTACTACAACTATAACCACCACTCTTCATCCTCCTTCTCCTTCTCCTCCTACTCCCCCTTTTCCTCCTCCTCCTCCTCATACTACTACCACTACGTCTACCATCACTCCCACCACAACAACTACTACTACTACTACTACTACTACTACTACTACTACTACTACTACTACTACTACTACTACTACTACTACTATTACTACTACTATTACCTTTACTACTACAGTAACTTTTACTACAACTAATTTTAATGCTTTAGCAAAACTGCAACAGACACTATAGTGATAAAGTAATACGAAAACTTCCTTACAGATCTTGCTCTGTAGATGGTACCTGGTCAGGCGCTCTGTTGGAATGCGAGGAATGGAACTGTGAACCTCCTCCACAGCTCACTGAGAGTGCAGTCTACTACACCAGCTTGAGCCCTAACAGTTCAACTGTCTACACTTGCAACCCTGGGTTTGCTTTTCTACGGAACGTATCAGGATCCCCATCCACGAGCTTAACAGTGACTTGTAACGCTGAGAGGCGTTGGGAGAGTCATGGCACGTTTGTTGATGAGTTTGAATGTGAGCAAATTCGGTGTCCGCCTCCTCCGGACATTGCCAAAGCTGTGTTAAATTCCAGCAACGTAGATGTGTTCACTATTAACTCTACTGCTTACTACACCTGTGTAGACGGTTCCAAACTTGTTGGATTGCAGCCTCTTCTGTCGTGTACGGAAGATGCTACTTGGAGCGTTGCTTTCTTCGAATGCCGCAAGATAGACTGCGGAAAACCGCCGCCAATACCCAATGCCCAAGTAAGCTTTGATGGTGGCACTGGTGAAGGTGCGGTGGCTCTGTATACATGTGAATCCGACTACACGTTGGTTAGCAAAAGAAATAATAGGACTTGTGGGCCAGATGGACTTTGGACTTCAGAGTTTATTGAGTGTTTGAGCAGCGGAGTCGAGCATTGTGGAGACCCACCCCCGGTGGAATTTGCAACGGTCTCACTACAGTCAGCAGTGAGAGGGAGTCTGGCTATTTATGATTGCCAGGAGGGTTACAGACACACATGGTCTAATATCATGGAATGCTCCAACATATCCGAGTCATGGACTGCTATCCCTATTGTAAATTGCGCTCCTATGGATTGTGGCTGGCCTCCAGAAATTGTAAACACAGACTCTATGTTACATGCAGGTACCACTTTTGGGAGCACAGTATCGTACCATTGTTCAAATAGACCCAACTCTGATGCGACAAATGCAATCTGTTCTTCAGAAGGCTCGTGGGTACTAGATGCGCCCGTAGAGTGTCACTTTCAAGAGACTGTAACGTGTGGGCCTCCCCCTTACGTTTTGAATAGCGTTATGACATACGACAGTACGACGGTGGCGAGTGTAGCGAGTTACAGCTGTGACCCTGGTTATAAAGGGGCTCCGTTCGAAGCGCACTGTGATCCTAGTGGCGTTTGGAACCTACAAGAGCCTAATGGGTGTTTGCCTGTAGAATGTGGACCCATACCGATAGTCGAAAGCATAGAAAGTGTTCAAACTAGCAGCAATACTTATGGTGGTGTTGCTGCTTACCAATGTCCACCAGGCTATATCCACACAGGGCCATCGTTAAAAACTTGCCAAGTTGATCAAGAGTGGTCATCTGAAGTTGTAGAATGTGTGCCGGAGGGCTCAGTAGTTTGCGCCGATCCGCCGATGTTAGACCGTGCCAGTGTCGTGTTCAAATCTCGAGCGGTCGGGGCTGTCGCTACCTACACATGTACGGATGGTGTCACGTATGTGGTTGCAGAGTCTGCCTGCGGCCCCGATGGACATTGGACTGACCCTGGCCTGCGGTGTGAAGAAAGCCACTGTCCCAGCCCTGCGGCCTTGACCCACTCAGTTGTTGTACCAGGTGGGGAGCAAGTGCCTCACGGTGGCTCCGTTGTTCACGTCTGCGTTGAAGGCTATATATCCAGCACTCGGCGGTCCCTCACCTCCACCTGTTTGCTAACGGGTTCATGGTCTACAGTGGACGGAGTCTGTGAGCCCGTCGTTGTGAACCCGTCCGAGTACTGCGACGAGATGCCTCCCCAGGTACCCCACTCTCTTAACATTCTCCCTATTGACCCATACGTCGGGACAATGGTAAAATACACCTGCAACCTTGGCTACTACCATGTGCCTCCCTACGCCGCCATGTTAAACCTTGGCTACTACCCTGTGCCTCCCTACGCCGCCATGTTTCAAGTCTGCCTTCCCAGCTGGAGTTGGTCGGTCGAACCGCTAGCGTGCAAGCCTGGCGTCTGTAAGGCCCAGGCTCCTCCGGAAATCTCCAACACTGAATTTGTGGGTCTTCAACCAGTTCCAGGAGTTGCCGACACGGTCTCGGGGTTATACAGATGTTCCAGCGGGTACAGAAGAACCGCTGGCCTGATTGGAGGGTCTGTCACAGCTGACGAAGCAAATGAACCCGAGGAAGGCGCCAGGTGTACGGATTCTCTAGGCTGGTCGATCACAACAGCGATACAATGCTTGCCAGTGGACTGTGGACCGCTGAAAGTTCCCGATGGAATCCAAATGGTAAGATGGAAGAAGTTTACACAAGGCATATAAGTCATACTCATATATACAAATAAATGTACCTTTTATTTTAAATGTTAATTTAATATTCTTCTAACGTTACTGTACTACATTTTCACAGATGTGAAGCGGAGTACACGTGCAAAAAATCTAACTATCTTAAGAACTAACTTTCGATACTTAGACTTCTATGTTGTTGGTAAATTGTATTATAATATAAGGTTTAGGTCAGAATCATGATATTGCTCGTTCATTGACATAGTCCCGTATGGAGATGTTATTGTCCAACTAGGGATATGTTGAACATCGTATATCGAGGACAGGAAAGAAATGGCCATATCATATCGTATTTAGAGCAACGATGGAAATTATATAAAGAACTTTCAAAAACACAAGAAACTCAGTATGACTTTGTAAGGACAAAATTCACATTAACTTAAATAATCATTGCGCCTTTTTTTAATCATAAACTGGACACAGTCAAAGTCTACTGCGAACATCTGCCATACACGTATTACAAGTCAAAATTATTGAGGTTTATCAGCTTTGTTTTCTTTTTATTGTTTAAAATATTATTGTTCTTTCTTTCTCTTTTTCTCCATGTACCAATAATACCCTCAAGGTCCCATCAAATCCCCCAACAACATACGGGTCCACGGTTGTACTGGATTGTCCTCCTCCGTTCATCAACCCGTACCCGGACCATCTTTCCGTGTGTCAGGAGAACCGAGAATGGTCGAGTCGGGGTTCGGATATAGTCTGTTTCCCATTTTGTAACCAAAGCTCAGAAGCTCTCAACATTCCCAATGGATTTCTGGCCATACACCGAGAATCGAATGCGAGTTTCGGATACACGGCTACCGTGGAATGCTATACGAATCATGTCATGTTTGGAAACGGTTCAGCCGTTTGTCAAGTTGGACATGATGGTGTTGCCTACTGGACCACCGGTGACGATGAGTTTGTTTGTATGAGGAATCACTGGGACTCCCCCGAGCCGGTAGGTTTATTTCCGAAAACAGTCCTGTAAGGATTTGTTTTGTTTTGGTTCTTAAGAGTCTAACGTCAGGACTATATATATGTTACATTGTGGACTCCCAGGACTAACGTATCCGGTTTTTTTAAATAATTATTTTGTTTGTGTTGCTTAGCGTCTATCGTTCGTTCTATATATGCTATATTTGTGTGGAGTCCATAGATTTACTTTCTGCCACCCAGACGAAGTGCATGAAAGTGTGGGGTTTTCATCTAATTAGCATTTATGTTACAAAAAGTCCTCTACTTTCATCACCACTATTCTCATCTTGATTTTCAGTATAACTATTATTATATTAGAAGATGTGACCCACAGGAATGCTTATTCAGTGTTCAAAGATTACAAACTACACTACTGTTTGCGTTAGTAATTCACACAAGGAATTTGATAAAACGCCAATAATTAACCACCATTTTATCACATTTAATATAACATTATTTAAACTGATATTAACTTCATTAAGCTAACAAGTCAAGATTATACTACTTAAAATTAATCTGCACACTCACTCTCAACTCTTCATACAATGAAGTTCACACAGAGCCAACTAGCAACAACGGTGCACAAAACAATTTCGCCAGTTAACCCTTTCAGTGCTGTACTGTTAACTCTAAGCTTCCTAACAACCATCATAACGGCTAACCGTATCTTTGATTGGCATCGTTTCCGATAATCGTATAATTATTATACAGTAAAACCTCTCATCTCTCTCTCTCTCTCTCTCTCTCACTTACTCACCCCTTCTCTCTTTCTCTCCGTCTCTATCTCTTTTTCTCTTTCTCTCTCTCTTTCTCTCCCTCTCTCTCTCTCCCACTTTCTCTCTCCCTCTCTCTCTCCCTCCCTCCCTCCCTCCCCCCTCTCTCTCTCTCTCCCTCTTTCTCTCTCCCTCTCTCTTTCTCCCTCTCCCTCTTTCTCTCTCCCTCTCTCTTTCTCCCTCTCTCTCTTTCTCTCTCCCTCTCTT
>RQTK01000528.1:126325-146953 GCA_003991915.1 Elysia chlorotica
AGAGAGAGAGAGAGAGAGAGAGAGAGAGAGAGAGAGAGAGAGAGAGAGAGAGAGAGAGATACACATACCGTCACTTCAAAAGCCTTCTTATTTGCAAAATTATCTTAAGGCAAGACAAGCCAAAAGATTACCGCAACGTTTTACTTCCATACGTACAACCCTTTAGGCCGTATGCTGATAAGTAGGCTACGACAGGACGTAAGATACAGCCAGGTTGTACTTACCAGTGTCTATATTATCTCACTGTCCATTTTTTTTTTAAATTTTTCTTCTGATCCAGTTGAATAATGACGGCGACACACTCTTTTGGCTTGATGTATATCTCTTCGAGGAGATCGCCAGAATTAGGGCAACGACCACAAACGAAGTCCGATCAGGACATATCTTCTACAGATAAGACAGTGTTTGTTGTCCTGTAAGAAATGTATAATTATATGTATATTTGTATTGTCCGTCCTTGAGATTGCGGCCATTTCTTGCGACACGTGTGTTTTGAGCGGTTTCATCAACCGCTCTCTTCAAGGCGTTTAGTTGCATGAATCCCGCCTTTTTCTAGCGCTTGTCCTTTGAAGTTTTGGAGTAAGTGCTTAAGCTTATAGCGGTGAGGGCAAGTTGTGTATAGATCTAGTTCTCTTCTTTTGTTGAGGCTTGGTTTTAGCTTGAGGATGTAACATTTTTCTGAAATGCATAGGTTGCATCGCTCGGAGATTAGGGTTCTGCTTTTTTCATAATGACCCATGAAATCTTGTATTTAATACTTTTTTTCTTTTAGTTCCCACACTAGTTCATTGAGTGTTGTGGCTGATTTTTTATTTTCTAGTCTGAAGCTTGATGTGTGTTGATTGTATCTTGTTTTGAATTCGTTTAATGTGATGCCGATGTATGTGTCTTTTGATGTTTTTTTTTGTTCAACGATGGTTCTGTATACAAAACCTTCTGGGAAGTCACGAAGTTTTAGGAAGTTCAGGATGCATTCACAACAAAGGGTTTTATTAACTGTGTTTCATAGACAGCTTTAGATGATTTATATATCCTCCAATGTTCCTGAAAGATATTTACAATTCTTGCTCCATTTCCTTTCTTGTGAAAAAATTAATATGAAAGACTTCAATGCAGTGACTACTAAAATACCGTTGGACTGAACATAGTTATGTACGATACAGCTTAGACATTTTCAATATTTTTTTAAACGTAAAATGAGAAATTCTCCTGGTGTTTAAAAAATTATACAGGAATCATTATTTTCTCTAGATTTCTCGTTGATTGCACGACGAACGCAGCTGAAAATCACTGTTGTAAGTGGTTGCATTGATTCCATTTAGAATACCTTCTGAGGGTATTAATTTGTTCTGTTAAAAGTTTTCGATTTCAATAAAACTCCATAACTTGAGAAATGTTTGAAATTTATTTTGTAGCTATTTATCATATACATATATAATATATATATATCGTATATATATAATTATATATCGATAGAGCTTTGATCTGCCGATCGGGAGATCTCTTATCTCTTATTAGAAATCCAGGATCGCTAACATATTTATTGTTTTAATGTATTTCTCATAATTATTTCGACCCCTGCTGGTTGGATCGGTGTCAGTATAATGTGACCCGTTGAGACTGTCTCTGTATGGCAGCTGATTATCAGATATTGATTCTGGGACCCCTACACAATATAGCTTTACTGCTGAAGATGAAACCAACTCAACTATCTCTCTGTAACTACTTTATTCATAATGAGAAAAGAAAATATAAAATAAGAGACTTTGTCGATCTATCTTTTTCTGTGACTTTTTGTTTTCTTTTCTATGTGTCTTATATCTTTTTCTCTGAAATTTCGCTTCTGTCCCATAAGAGATCAATACAAAAAATTAACATTAAAAACAAAATCGTGTTAATGAAGAGAAGAGAACACTGAGTTTCATCAGGACAATCGAAATGTACAGTTTATTGAGCAAAGAGTTTCACAGATTATGTTACTGTCACCTTAGTAATGTCAGAGACACCACATATTGATGCAGTAAATACCAGAAACATAATGATTGTAATGCAAAACATAAGGATTGTAATGCAAAACATAATGATTGTAATGCAAAACATAATGATTGTAAAGCAAAACATGATTGTAATGCAAAACATAATTATTGTAATGCGTTCAAGGGGAAATAAGTGCCAGCAATCAATGGAATCTATACTTGTACTTCGTTTGAGTGATATAGTGGATAGTTGGAGAAAAATTAGAAAAGAAAAGAAAAGAAAAACTAATTTTGAGATGACATTTTAAAGTTCTGTTTACACTCTTTGTGCTTTTAAGAAAAAAAAAAACAATCTTAAGTCTAGACTATAACAGATTTATAAATAGCTCGCTAAATGTAAACTAAGATTTCTTTTATTTTATGACCCGCATGAAAATTGCTATAGTTATTGTTTTGATAATTCTTCTGTGACGGTATAACCTTTACTTTACTAACATTGTAGACATTACCTTTGTTATTTCACCTCATGAATAACAATTTGTGATTATAACAAAAACAAAAAACTTTGATGGTGAAAATATGCAGTTATACTAGACTTGAAATTCAGCGAAACTTCTTTGAATGAGTGATCCAACGAGTGTTGTATGTATATTGCAGTTAGAACAGACAAAAAACGTGAGATAGTGTGAGCATTTTTAGTGCCGGTCAGTAAAATCAACAAATTCATATTGAAAAACAATGTACATTTAGGGCATTATTATCACTGAGGCGGGTTCAACTACAGACGAGTATGTTTTAAGTATGTGATTTTTTAACACTTGTATTCATGTTCAGTTATCTCAAACCACAATAATGCAGTTAAGGAAAGATGCTATTTTTTCTCCTTTCCTGTTTTTATTCCAGAAACTCTGGTCAAACTTGCTAGATCCCACTCACCTTCTAGTGTTAAGTTTTATATCAGACCAAAACGGTTTACATAATAATTATTATTGAGAGGACAAATCTACGTGAAAAGTGCATTCGCACATCAGCTTACGTCATTTCTACAAAGATTAACGTTTAATTGAAATTAAACATGTGGATAGTTTATTACACTGTGTTTATTTTACACATTAACCTTTTCCCAGTACGCCACACACATGTTGTGCGGGTTGATACGCTCTTGTGCTAGCACCTTTTGCATTGATCTGCACACCTTACATTATTTTAAAAACAATAAATATCAAACTTTTTACCTTCTAAATTTTTTGGAAATATCCAAAATAGTATGCGCAGAAGCCTTAAGATTAAAAACATGCGATTTTAAATCTATGTCTGACAGGATAAGGGTATGCTGTACCTCGAATAATACGTGAGGTTCACCTTCTTCTTGCAGAGTCTATGCAAACTGTATAGAGGGCGTAGGTTCAATTCTCGTATTAGTTATTGGTGTTTTCTTGTTTCATGCCCCGCCCTATCTGCTCTCTTGATCTAGCCACATCTAGGCTTGTGATTTTTTCCGTTTTAATTTATCTAAATACTAGCAGTCCAATGCACTACCATTGGTACCCCCCTCCCCCCTCCAATCTTTCCACTATTTCTAACCAAAACGACTTGCAGCTCTTGTATAAAAGAAAACAATTCAATGTTTTTTGCTCACTGCGCCATCTGAAATGGCACCAAGATATTTTGATTGTCGAATCCTTTGACATTATCGCCTGTTTTTTTTTTTTTTGGACTTTGAGGCAGAATTGTAGCATGATTACATTTGTCTTAAAGTTCACTCTATGCATGTATGCCTCTGTTTCTGTCTCTGTCTCTGTCACTGTCTCTCTTTCTCTCTCTCTCTCTCTCTCTCTCTCTCTCTCTCTCTCTCTCTCTCTGTCTGTCTAATTTACACACACACACTTTTTCATTTATTAGCATAATATAATTCTCCATGGATCTCTGACATGAAGCTAGTTGTGATTTTTTTCGTTTAACATCGATCACCCCTCTTTATTTTCAACTATTATTGTCTCTCTTTGTTTACCTAATTTCACATTATAATGTAACATGAAGAAATAATTGGTTGTTAAAAAATAATTAAATGTGACGTATGTCTTCGTATTCTGTAACTTAAGAGACAATTTAGATGATATTAAAAATTGATTGTCTTAAACATGGTAGTATAACATTCATGAAAAGTTGGAAAGTATGATTTTGTTACATTTGCTAAAAAAACAAACAAAAAAAAACAATAATTTGGCAAAAAGAAAGCCAACACAACAGTACAAAAAACTTATTAACAGTCGACATATAAAGTAAGACACAAAATGAACTTTAGCTGAGAACTTTAAAAAATGGCGGCATTTAATGTTTTCTTCATAGGTTTGTCAATATATTAGCCTGGAAAAGAAAACAGTATAATGTTAAATTAGCATTATCAAAACAATTAAAATGAAAGAGACAAAACAGTTAAGTTTAAATTCTACAGATTTTATCACCCCAAAAAATCTGTGCTATAAATAGATTAAATTTGTATATCAGACGAGATAACAAAACAGACACATTATGCCCATATATTTTAAATAGAATAAACGCTACCATAGGAAAAATACCTTTCTTGGAATATTGCATTATAAATACGTGAGCAAAAGAATGAAACACTGTCTTTTTCACGAAACACAAGCATAGTCAAGAAACAGTCATGTGTTAATAATACAACTTTACTAAATTAAAAAAGGCAACTGAAGAAATTCAGATCTTTCAACTATCAGTAATTTTCTCCTGACCGATTCGCTTAAAGTGTTACCAAATATGACACAGATTTCTACGTGTATTTAGTATGACCCAGTACTCTAAGTTAAAAGGACACATTGAACGAAAACAATATTTACCAAACCATAAAAAATAATACTCCGTTCAGGTTCCAAACAATGTATGACTCTTATATACTAATTGGAATCATGAAATTCTCCATGGACTTGATATTTTCTTCAAGTGGTTTGCTAATTCACAACCATTTTATAATTACATGAATTTGTGAAGATGTGTATAATGATAATTATAAAATACACTGAAAACACAACGGTACATACACTAATAATATTTAATTCATCATCAAAATACAGTAACCGCTGAGCGCGACTGGCTTAAGGACACACTAATGTCTATTTACTCACACTTATTGGCATATCAATGTTACCGTTCGTGAGAAATAAATAAGGCATGAAGGTGAGTTGAAGTGAAACATGACTGTGTTAATCAAATCACGTTGATTATTAATACAGTAAGTCCAGAAAGTTTCCAGAAGCAGCGAAAGTAAAAAGTTATCTTTGATTAAAGTGATGTCTTCTTAAGTCATAAGAATCCTATTTATGGACATGGGGAATACCAGCTGAGATTTGATCGTAAACCTCTATCTAGACAGTCCATATATTCAATCGACTGAGCCACTGTGTCTCACAAACCTTAGTTGAGTTAAGTTGAGTTCGTTTTTACGTCCAACATTAGCACCATATAGGCTATATTGTGGACGGGCCCCAAGACTGACGTCTAACATTTTTAAGTACTACCACACACGAGACAGGGCGGGGATGCCATGACTCATGCCTCATCCAGACACATTAAACCAATATCTGTACACTATGTAGGATTCCTTGCAAGTCAATGCGTTAATCATAAAAGATTACTCTGCTAAAGATCACACTATGATTATTTCAATACTGGAACATCATTATTTTTTGTTCCGATACAGGCTAAGTCAATTCTAGAGCCAAATGTGAGGAATACCACACTACCGTTGAAGATCCGGATTATTTGCTATTTGATACACATTAAAATCTGTTACATTAGCTGTGTAATAGATGCAACGCAGCTATTTCTGGTCCAAAAGAAGGAATTATAGATGTACGTATTAACTATCTGTGGTTCAAGCTGCGTGACTGATAGATTTTATTTCAAACCCAAAATCTCTACTTGTGTGTCATTAGGTGACTTTTGTGAAGACATACACATGTGTTGATCTAAAATACGATGACTCCATATCGCCAGAGAAGCCTGGTTGAGAAAAACCCACACATTTCTATTAATAAAAATCTATGGGAAAACCAAAACTCTACTGCTTTCTGAACAGGGAAACACTGGCAAGAAGTTTTAAACACATCCTCGGAAAATTTCCAGCAGCGCTGTTTTCTTCTCAGTACTTCTCAAACAATAGTACCCTTGAGTCCAGGAAAACTAGTGGCAGAGCACGTACTAACAGCTGCGGGGGTTCGCGGTTCAAGTCCCGACGGCTCAGACGAGCAAGTGTTTATCGGGGCTGAGATATGGTCGTTGCACGGGTAGAGTGTGAAGCGGGGCGCCGACCCTGTGTTGTGTTGATCCGAGTCTTCAGAGAAGGGCGACCTTCTGGAGGAACTCGAGGCGTGCCCGTTTGCGTCTACAGTGCTTGCGTCGTGGACCTTGCTGCTTGCGTTGTACGGCACAGAGGACGACGTGTGGCCCAGGTTGTCTGGCACGCTTGACGACGCGTGACGGGTTCGCTCCGACTGGTCGAAGTAGATCACTGGAATCTGGAATTTAAATCGCGGGCTTAAGAGGCATATTACATGAATTATATTTT
Organism: Elysia chlorotica; assembly: GCA_003991915.1. Taxonomy (NCBI): domain Eukaryota; kingdom Metazoa; phylum Mollusca; class Gastropoda; family Plakobranchidae; genus Elysia; species Elysia chlorotica. The sequence goes on from RQTK01000528.1 coordinate 132,887, forward strand.
CAAAGAGTTTAGGGCAGTTAAATTTGTTTTCCTCTACACCCACTAAAAGTAAAATGCGGGGGCGCTCTTGATATTTGTTGCATGATAGGTATATAATACAAATAATTAATGAAGGAGCAAAAGATGTCTGGAAAATTACAAAACTTTTTGGATCACTGGATTCTGGAAATCAATAGGAAACGTGGATGCACCAGTGGGGTTTATTGATGGGTGTAATTAGAATAAACTTAATTTATTATGGAGTTTAAGATGTCTGGGAAACTACAAGACTTTTTGGATCAATACAACATGGAGACGGATGGCAATATGGGTACAGCAATGGGATTTGTTGAGAGGTATATGAATAAATAAACAATTTATGGAGCTAAGAATGCTTGGGCTATTGCAAGGCTTTTTTCACGTGTTGAAATTTACTCGCAGATGGAAGTAATTCATAGGGAATAAAGAGCGAGAAGAAAAAAAAAAGATAACGGATCCTTGCGGAAGACATACATGTTTAAAATGAGTAAAATTTAATGACTACTTTATGATGTGTACAACAGTATAGCTTATATTGCGCTAACGTTGGATGGATGCTCATCAACAAACACAAAAAAACGAATTACTCACTTCCGGCGGAATTGACACAGCCGAATCATGGGAAAAATAGGTAGAATTTAATGACTATTTTATGATGCGTATAACAGCACAGTGCACTATAGCTCATGTATTACTGGCGTTGGACGCTCAACAATAAACACAAACAAAAGAATGACTCACTTCCGGCGGAGCTGACACGGCTGAATCATGGGACAGGACCGTCAAATCATTCTCGTTACCGCTGGCCCTCCCTCCGCCGCTAAACGTGTACATTTCCTCGTCGCTGTACGAGCCGCGTTGGTGACTGCCAGACTGTGGCCCGTCCACTCCAAGGGGGTCATCGGTCACAGGTGTGTCCGCGCCGGACAGGTCAGCGTGCTCGGACCCAGTCGGGTCTTGGCGAGCCCCCTGTCCCAGGAGCTTCCGCTCGTCCGTGAGTGGGGAGGGCTGGGGCGACAGCGAGCTGGGCCGGATCACGTAACTGTGGGGAGGGATGTGGGTTAGAGTTAGGGTTAGGGTTAGGGTTAGGGTTAGGGTTAGGGTTAGGGTTGGAGAGGGTTATGGGTTAGAGTTAGGGTTAGGGTTAGGGCTGGGGCGACAGCGAGCTGGGCCGGATCACGTAGCTGTGGGGAGAGATGTGGGTTAGAGTTAGGGTTGGAGAGGGTTATGGGTTAGGGTTAGGGTTAGGGTTAGGGCTGGGGCGACAGCGAGCTGGGCCGGATCACGTAGCTGTGGGGAGGGAGTTAGGGTTAAGGTTAGGGTTTTTGTTGGAGTGGGAACCCTAACACTAACTATAACCCACATCCCTCTCCAACCCTAACCCCAACCCTAACCCTAACTATAACCCATATCCCTCTCCAACCCAAACCCTAACTATAACCCATATCCCACTCCAACAAAAACCCTAACCTTAACCCTTACTCTAACTCTAACCCACATCCCTCTCCAACCCTAACCCCAACCCTAACCCTAACTACTAACCCATATCCCTCTCCAACCCAACCCTAACCCTAACCCTAACTATAACCCATATCTAACCATAACCCTAACCCTAATCCGTTAGGGTTAGGGTTAGGGTTGGATAGGGGTATGGGTTAGAGTTAGGGTTAGGGTTGGAGAGGAATATGGTTAAAATTAATATATATTTAAGATTGGGGTATGGTTATAGTTAAGATATGGTGTGAGTATGATAAGTTCGTCCAAAATCGTTATAGTAAATAGTTGCGATTTGGATATGGTTAGAGAAAGTTTGGGTTTGGAGGAATTGTGAGAAGACATCGAGACATGAGAAGAGGGTTGTGAGGAATTGATACAGTGTAAAGTGGAAAGTTTACTTTGGGAACAAATTAAACAGTAAAAAGAGAATTAAAAACATCTTATGGGAAAACGTACCACATTCATTTAGAACACTATGGATAAAGTGAACATAAATTTAGACGTCCGACTTCCTATGTATATTATAGCTTCCTTAGTCGAGCGTCTCTATTTTTATACTTAGAACCATATTATGTTAAGCAATTACAAGGGACTATATGAGATGATTGTATTGTCTAAAAAAAAAAAAGAATATAATTATGTGCATTGCGTTGGGATAGAAGACTTACACAATATCTCCAAGTTCTAGCTTCAGATCGTAGCTGGGGTTATACAAGATTTGCGTTGATATAAAGACTTACACAATGTCTCCAAGTTCTAGCTTTAGATCGTAGCTGGGGTTTATGATGACATATGAGATGGTGGATCGTCGATCGCTCACTTCATCTGAGGAATAAGGACATAAACTTTGTTATTTCAAGAGTTATTTCATGATTTTAAGACTCAATGGTGATCATTAACTAGCATTGTGGTAGATGTTTCTTTAGTTACGTTAAACACATTCTTTTTCAGAAATTGGTGGTGAATTTAGTGAAACGATAATTGAATGTCTCTACCTTTTTGATTGCATTTATATATTTCTTCCACTTTCAAATCATCTCTTTTACCCTTTCTTCATCCTGTCTCTATTTATCTCTACATCCTCATTCTTTCTCTTTGTTTCTTTCAATACAATTATGCTTATCTTTAATTTTAAGTTGGGAAGCTTTCGACCACATTCCCCTCTCTTTCCCTCATCCATCTATCAATCATTCTATTTCTCTCTATCGTTCCCCATCTCTCACTCTCCCTCTTTATCTATATCCATCTTTCTATCTCTTTCTCTTTTTCTATTTAACTCTTTCCCCCTTTTTATCTATCAATCTATTTATCTATCTGTCAATCTATCCATCTATCTATTTATACGCCCACCCATCCATCCCTCCATCTATCTATCTATCTATCTACCTGTCTATTAATATCTATCTATCTATCTATCTACCTACCTACCTACCTACCTACCTACCTACCTACCTATCTATCTATCTATCTATCTACCTACCTACCTACCTACCTACCTATCTATCCATCCATCTATAACTATGTCCACTCACTGTAATCCTCTAGCGGCAGCCCCTGTGTCTGCATGCGACACTTGACCATCTGGATGATTTCCTGCCTCTCGGGGGTCAGATGACCATTGTCCACTGGGTCATCGTCGTCGTGGGCACAGGCCAGGGACATCTACAGAGTGAAGTGTGATAGGGAGGAGGGAGGAGGGGGAAAATGGTCAAAACTCGCGAGTGGACAAGGAGTAGACAAGATTTTAACTAAAGATGGATGAAAAACAAAATTGATGAATATTTATTATTATTTGATAGGCATTTCTTTCCTTGACTTTTTTTTAAAACTCTATGATTGTCTAAATGTTATTTTAGATGTGTGAAATGGTGTTAGAAATTTTCTTTTGGGCGTATATAATCTTCTTTTCAACCAGATACATTATTTTAAAAAAATAGTTTTGAAGCTGAATTGTTAATATTAGTTTTAATTGGTGTAATAATAACACCATCAGATAATTATCGAAATAACTAAAGATACTAAAAAATGGCAATAATTTTATACTTAACAGAACAGCAGGAATTATGATCAGAGAAATGCGAAAGAAAAAATTAACTTAAAAATAACTAGTCACGAGGAGAAGTAAATAAAAAGAAAATAGAACAGGGAGAGTGAGGATTTCAAAGCAATTACCATTACATAAACATAAAAAACAACAAAAGGAACAAAAGGAAAAAAAGATAATTAACACCTTAGAAAATGTGACTACCCTTAACCAGTATCTAGTAATCCTCTAAAAAAAGGTTACCACATAAGAAAACATTATAGTGCAACATTTATAATTATGTGCTTCTGGTTATTACGCAGAAGGAAGGGGGTGGTATACTTGCTTACAATTTAACTTTCGATGTTTCTACAAATTTCTACTTAAAATTGCATTTGTATAATGGCATAAAGTGACAAATTTAACACTAAATTAAAAAATTTGACGAGCTCCTTTTACTAAATACTAAAGTAAATTGGACTAGTTTAAGAATCTAAGCAGTAGTATAATCACGGTAGTTGAAATGGTTTTAGAGCATCATCATAAGTAAACACTTAACATGAACATAATAACTGGTTTAGATTGTTTGCCTTTATTGATATTTCTACAAAAAAACAATTAATGTGGACTCTAGTACTATTTTTATGTGTTGTCTGTATTGGTTTTGTATGATAGAAATCAACAAAGAAATAAACAAAATCAGGTTTTGTGTCGACAGAAAAACAACCCATGTAGATTCCACAACAAAAAAAGGAGAAATATAAAAGCATGCAGCTTCACCATATTGCAAGATTCAAAGTGAAAAAAAAAATAAAGTGGTGCTCTAAACCGATCTCATACAATATAATACACTGTAACTGTTAAATTATCTCAGCAACAATAAAGAAACTGCCAAAAATGAATAAAACAATATTTCGATTATGAAAAAACATGTCTTAATAGAATTTAAAGTTGCGGTCAATTTAATTATAGATGACAACAGTTTCGTTCGAGTAGATGATAATATGAAAACTTATAATTATAACAGAATATATATGATGATAAGAATAGAGATTATAATTGTAATGTTAAGAATAAACCGAAACGGAGAAAAGAAAAGAGAGAATGAACATGAAGGACAGAGGCAGACGAAAAGGTAGGCAGTCAGAAAGAGCAACAAAGTGGAGTTGACATAAGCTAATCATTTTTTAAATTAAAAATCTTATATTAATACCTATATGGAATAATATAAAAAATATCTTTATGTAATTTATAATTGAAAACTGAGGCATTATAACCTAATCTTAAACGTACAATTAAAATGGAAATAAACACTTAAATTTTCTTTGGATTAGACCAGTGACTTAATCTTAAATTTGTTGCTAAGCGACCAACGTCTGGAATCCTGTGCAGTGCAATAAATGATGGCAGAGAGACACCTGGGAGTCATGACCTGGGTGTGGCCCGACCCCCTTAGAGTGTCAGGAGTTAAGGGCCGAAATACTGTCTTGCATTAAGGAAGTTTTTTTCTCTGTAGACTCTCTGTTATTTAGCTCTCCGATGAGTTTCTACACATCGCTTCCTATCAAGAGCTCACTGTTCTTTCTTGGCCGATTGTAATTGATGTTAGGGAACTTTGCAGTATTTGTCTAAAGGCTTAAGCATAGTTAAGCTTGTCGGAAACTCATTTCATGTTTGTTAAAATACTGCGATTTTCTAAAAAAGTAACGTGTATATAATCCGTGTCTATGCAAAAAACAATAACAACGGTACGTTAGGAAGTCGTATATTGCTTGACAGTAATAAATAAAAGTGTGATCAACATCAATGTTGATTCTCAACATTTACTCTCATTACCTAAATTTCTTCATAACTATCAAGTCTCTGGCTGCTTTAGTGAAACCACTACATCAAAACACATATACGGTGTGATTACCAAGGATTACCAAAGACAGTATCAGAAACAGCCAGACCAAATAATATAGACATGGATGAAAGCTTTCAGCTGGAAATGGAAGGCTTTACTTAAACTCCTAAGGAATCATCACAAGAAATACACAACACCCAGTCCCATAGAACAATACTCAAAGTGCGGAGCTTATAGCAGTTTTACAAAAAGCGGATGAAATGAGTAGAAACTGCCTCTCTCAAATGGCTTGGTAAGATGGAAGAAAGCAGAAATACATGAGAGAAAAAAAGGTTGGGCCTCAATATAATTATGACTGTGAAATTGTAAAAAAAGCAAAACTTTTAAAACCAACGAAGGTTTTTTTGCGATTAAAGTAACAAAATTAGCTTAAAATTACTACCGAAAATTATTATGTGGTGACATCCACGCGCATAAGAAATATTATTCATTATTTTTTAAATTTTACTGTACTATTTTCAGGAAGCAATTTTTATGAGTGACCATTATGAATTTAATCTGAAAGACTACTTTAGTACATACATATTTATTTTTAGGCTATCAGGATCGAATTCATTGTTGTTGTTTTTTGAAATTGTCCTGATAATAGGAAAATGGAGAAAAAAATGGAAGCTCAAGCTAGAGAGATACAGAAAATTCTAAAAAGTTCGAATAGGGCGGAAAATGGTAACAACTTTCTGAAAAAAAGAGATACGACGAAAGCCTGTACAGTTTTGACGGTGGCGAGAATGACGAGAAAGACCACAACACAATATCGTCATTGTTGTTATAATTGTGACGGAGAAACTTGTGGAGAACCAATGAGACCGACAGGAGATTGACAACGATATTATAGAGTCAACTAGGGCACCGTGTTCGTCAGTGCTAAAAATACTCACAATGGAGTTTCTAAAAGCTAAGTTGAGCGCTGATTGGTCACGAGACATTGTCGTCGAAGGATTCTGGGTAAAGAATACAAGTTTGCGCCGCCATTTTGAAAATTGAGGTTAACACAAGACTCGACACAGAGAAACCACTTTTACAGAAGCTGTCTGATTTGAGTGGCAAAAGGAGAGTAAAAAAAGCACGTTGAAAGGTAGGTTTGTTTTTAGGTTAAGGAAAAGTCCAGCTTGGGAATCCATCCTTCGGTGGGTTTTGCTTGGCACGGGATATGCTGTCGTTCAGCCTATTGAAAAAAAGGAAATAATAAAGTTACAAGGAAAACATGTCATATTAGCAGCAGTAGTAGAGTAGTCAGCAGCAGCAGCAGTAGAAGTAGTAGTAGCAGTAGCAGCATAGCAGCAGTAGTAGTAGTAGTAGTAGTAGTAGTAGTAGTAGTAGTAGTAGTAGTAGTAGTAGTAGTAGTAGTAGTAGTAGTAGTAGTAGTAGTAGTAGTAGTAGTAGTAGTAGTAGTAGTAGTAGTAGTAGTAGTAGTAGTAGTGGTGGTGTTAGTAGTAGAAGTAAAACGGAAATAAAAGAATTGGGTTCACAGTCATTCAAAATGCACTATGCTGAATGCACAAAGTTACATCAAGTGGTTATTTTTTTAGCCTATAACATACACACACAATGTTTACAGCAGAGGAAAGAAAAAGAGTTACACATAAAAATAATGTGCCTTCGTACTTGGATACCTAATTATCATACGATCCAAAATATTACTTTTCAAAAATCAGATCAGACATGCATAACAAAGCATAAAGAATCTAAAATTTCGATTAAAAAAAAAAAAGCAATCCACACAAAAAACAGCATTGTCCATTTAAAAAAAATCACCAGGAAATAATTTTAGTGCGTTAAAAAGTGCAAGCGAGAGCGCGGGGGAAAAATATTCAATTGGAATCAAAACAATAAATTAAACTAAAAATAATGAACCATTCCAAAGAAAACTAAATAAATACAAACCAAAAATAACGCATAATAAACTCAGGTAGGGGTGCAGTTTGAGCATTCATATTAAACAGAAATTCCCCCATTATTTTGAGGTGCGCACCTTTTTCAGGGGGCGGTTTTGCCGCCTGGAGTATTGCCTCAATGACCAAGTTCTTACTCTAGGGGACTGAAGAGAATATACATGGAAAACCAAATTTAATTTCAGAGAATGTAGAGGAGAAGTATTGTTGTATAATTGTTGTTGTTTTTGTTATTCCATAAGTTATGGTTTGGTGAACGGGCTTCTATCTAGCTGCACTGGGTTTTCTGTTTAACATAGTGATGATTGTACTCTAAACGCGTCTCTTTTCTATGTTTGATCGAAGAATACATAATGTGCTACTTGCAGAGCTTATATTTACGCTAAAGATTTATATGGCTGAAAATATGTCTTGCAGAATATTAACTTTTTAAACCTGTGAGGTGCTGAAGTTAACAGCTGTTTTTTAAATAATGTAATATAGTTTTCAACCCCGAAAACGTGATTATAGGAGAAAAAAGAATGTGCTTTTTGAAAATTAGACACGTATGCTCAATGCTCTAACATGGACAATTCTATTTTTTTTAATCAGTACTTCATATAATGTTCTTTAGAGTGTTGTTTTTCAAATTCTCGTACCATTTATACTTAAACTTTGCACGTTGGGTTTTAATTTGGAAGGGCATTAATTTTACTTAAGGTTGAAAAACAATATACTCAAAACAAAGTTTAAAAATTTTTTTTTTCTTTCACGATCCAGAAAGATTGTCTCTGATATCTTTTCAGGTAACGGAAAAGTATATTCAAACGTTATTTGTTTAGTTCATTGGTTGTCATCTCCACTATATCCCCTTGCATTAAGTATGAAGCCTGTCTTTGAAGTTCAATGTGTGCGTTTTAACTCTAGATTTTTTCATAATTCCTAATACACGTATTGAGAACGAAAGTCATGCTTAGTATTGCGAAAATTGTTAGTATTGTAAAATTTCTTAGTATTGTAAAAATGCTTAGTATTGCGAACATTCTTAGTATTGAAAAAAAAAATCCTTAACATTGAGAAAAGTTCTTAGTACTGCGAATACTTTTAGTGTTGAGAAAACTCTTAGTAATGCGTATAGCGACAATTGCTCGCAACAGTAGCCGTAGCAAAGTCTGTGAAACCTGCAAAAGCCACAATAAGAGACGAGTCAGGGAGGCAATTTCTTCATCCTTATTCTTCAATGCAATTAAATAATGTCGATTAGCAAATGAATGAATGATGACACAGCTCTAGCAGCAGTAAAAGCCAGAAGCGGCGGCAAATTGTTGATTCTATCTAACTGCTAGAACCAGAAAACAATACATATTCTAGAGTACCTGCATTAAGCATGTTAAATTTATTATAATTATATACACACTGCCAAAATCATAGGATTTATGATAGTGTAAAGATCTCCCTTGATGCAGATTGGTGAGTGTGATGTTATGAGATCATTTGTCATCACCGACAGAAATCTAAGAGCCCTGAGAAATGTTATACATGGAGAACAACCTCGCTCCCCCTCCCCCCCTCTCTCTCTCTATCTCTCCCTCTCTGTCTCTGACTCTCTGTCTCTCTCTCCCCCCCCATCTCTCTCCCTCTCTCCCCCCTCTCTCTCTCTCTCTCTCTCTCTCTCTCTCTCTCTCTCTCTCTCTCTCTCTCCCTCTCTTGTCTCTGACCTCTCTGTATCTCTCTCTCTCTCTCTCTCTCTCTCTCTCTCTCTCTCCCTCTCTCTCCATCTCTTTCTCTTAACGCCTGTAAGGACCCCAAGGTGCACCCTGTACTACTCCTTTTGGCATCATTGTTGTCTCCATCCTTCTCATATATCGCCTCAACACCATTCCTTATGATTAATATTATGACATGGTAATACCATAGTGTGTGAATCTACAGTATGTGGTAATACTTGAGCTTCAAAATATAATCAATACCGAAGAAAAGGACTCAGAATTCTAAAACTAGAACAGTTTTACTATTACCTGGAAAAATTTCTACATTGTGTAAATAATACCTTGACACGTCATAGCTGTAATTATAATACCGTTGCAAAATTATCGCAAAAAAAGAAAAAAATATACTTATTGATGACAATATGTAGATCTAAAATGAAAAACAGAATCTGCCTTGATGCAGATTGGTGAGTGTGATGTTATGAGATCATTTGTCATCACCGACAGAAATCTAAGAGCCTTGAGAGAAGTTCTACATGGAGAGTGAGACCGCTCCCCCTCTCCTCCCTCTATCTCTCTTTCTCTCCCTCTCTGTCTCTGACTCTCTGTATCTCTCTCCCTCTCTCTCTATCTCTCTCTCTCTCTCCCTCTCTCTCCATCTCTTTCTCTTAACGCCTGTAAGGACCCCAAGGTGCACCCTGTACTACTCCTTTTGGCATCATTGTTGTCTCCATCCTTCTCATATATCGCCTCAACACCATTCCTTATGATTAATGTTATGACATGGTAATACCATAGTGTGTGAATCTACAGTATGTGGTAATACTTGAGCTTCAAAATATAATCAATACCGAAGAAAAGGACTCAGAATTCTAAAACTAGAACAGTTTTACTATTACCTGGAAAAATTTCTACATTGTGTAAATAATACCTTGACACGTCATAGCTGTAATTATAATACCGTTGCAAAATTATCGCAAAAAAAGAAAAAATATATACTTATTGATGACAATATGTAGATCTAAAATGAAAAACAGAGCATTACAAATTTTAAATTTTCTATAAAAATGAGTAAAATCACAATATGAATGATGGAATTGTGAATTGAAATAGTTAACTGGACTAATATAACAAAGCATTCTAGCTTGACTAGATCTATTCAGCTTGAAAACCAAAGGGCAACAGAAATAAAAATTACGACAAGAAGTTTTGATTATACTGTTTGTTGTAGTTTGTGAGTTTACTATCCATATAACTAGATATATATATTTTTCAGGAAGATTATGTGCGATTACAACACACTACAAAAACGAAAACTCGATATAGTCTTTTATATACAGTAAAATGAAAGGAATGAACACCTTGTTATGTATGTAAACGTGATACAATTTTCTTGTTTGTTATTAGCTAAAATTGTGACTGGGGCGTAATTCTGAAGACGTGTAACATGTTTTACAAGTTAGTACTTACGAGATTTTTAAACAGCTATTGGGTAAACGACAATTTGAATAACTATTATATATTCCGGAATTTACCGAAAAATGTAATATAATTTATTGACCAAACGAAGTATTAGTAAAAGCTACGTTGATCCAACGGCACTCGTTAATATCAAGTAGGATATAGCTGAACAATATTCAATAATTTGTTATATGTATCACAAAACATCTAAAAAAATAATAATGGCATTGTTTGGTTACATAAACCTTAGCCGTTTTCTCCGCAAAATAAATATTATCTTTCAACAAAACTTGTCGTTATAATCGTTTGAAGTCAGCCCTATGTATCTAAAAACACTTACCGCCGTCATTTCGCTACCGGAATGATTTTGGGTGCGGTAAATTCCGATGGGGATCTCACAGGCGGAAGAGCACAGCTTTTGATACAGACGGCCGTAGGTTCGTATCCACAGGTCCTCTTTCTTGATTGTGACCTATGGGATAGGGATCGGGGATTAAGTAAGCTTATCATATTGGTGGTTTATATGGATACTTTTATATTATGTATGTGCATACCCAGATTTTAATTGTATTTACAGTAATATTCTGTTTTCTTGGTGTGCTTTTTTCTTCATATACATAAGTATATGCATAACTATTTCTACTTTTAGACACATCATGTTGCTTGAGCTTAATATGGAGTCCTTTGGTTGTAAGTATACAACTTGGTATTAGCTTACAAATTATTCTCATAATTATATTACAACGAGTCGTTAGCTTACAAACGTGAGTAACTTTGCACTTACAACCCTATGTCTTCTATAAAACTCTGTAAGTCTATGTAAATTCATATTCCTAATAAAAATAAATCAATATGAATAAAGCAATAAAAAGACACACCGAGGCCAGGTGACCAGATCCAACAGCCATGTCGACTCCCAACAGAAGCCTCACGAAAGTTATGATGTAGTCTTTGACAAAAGCCTGTGGAAAGAAAAGGGTAGTATGCAAAATAGAGGGTTTATAAAGACATTTAACGTTGAAATAAAAATAGAACAGCGTGGTTGGCATTAAAACAATAATTGTAATAGAGAAAGAGCAGCCGACGATTCAATAAGTAGTGGTATTGTCATGTGAGCAAGAGATTCTAAATTCGAATCTCAAAAAGTGGTCTATTCTCTGACAAACAACATGCTAGCACTAAATACTTACCTGATAAAGCAGCGCATCCAACATGCTAGCGCTGAATACATTGCCAGCGGCGAACGGGAGGCGGAACATGTAGTAGATGTTGGAGCCCCTCTGTCGCTCTTTCTGTAGATGGAGAGAAAGAGAATGTTAAGAGTTTTTTTTTAAAGAAAGGGAATGTTAAGGCTTCCGAAAAGAAAGAAAATGTTAAGACTTCCAAAAAGAAAGGGAATGTTAAGACTTCCAAAAAGAAAGGCAATGTTAAGGCTTCCGAAAAGAAAGAAAATGTTAAGACTTCCAAAAAGAAAGGGAATGTTAAGACTTCCAAAAAGGAAGGAAATGTTAAGACTTCCAAAAAGGAAGGAAATATTAAGACTTCAAAAAAAGGAAATGTTAAGACTTAAAAAAGGGAATGTTAAGACTTCCAAAAAGAAAGGGAATGTTAAGACTTCCAAAAAGAAAGGGAATGTTAAGACTTCCAAAGCCTTATTCATCTGGATAGAGGAAACAAGTTACGTAGGTTAAAAATCAACATTCATATACTAACTGCTGTTTATTTGATAGTTTGTTCGTTTGTTTGTTTGCATTGATCTGCACACCTTTCATTTCAAAATAATAAAATAATGTCAAAGCTTTTGAGTTATCAATTACTTAAAATTCCCTCAAATAATGCATACACAAGGAATAGGCCTAATATCACGTAATGTGAAAAGGTTAAACCTTTCTTTTGCCAAAGCAAAACAATGACGATCACGTCACATGTTTAGTTCAAAGAAAGGGGTGGGGGGGGGGGGTGGTGCGCAATCCAGAACAATTTTAATTGGAAGGATGCGCTTCAATCACTGCTTTTGACACTGCGCTCTTTTTTCCTACTCGCTTGATCCGCGTTAGCATAGTGTGATCGACCAAGAATTCCATACCTTCTCCAGCAAATGTTTTTAGGTGACTATTTCGTACCTTATACAGTAAATGTCTTTAGGTAACTATTTCGTACCTTATACAGTAAATGTCTTTAGGTGACTATTTCGTACCTTCTCCAGCAAATGTTTTTTAGGTGACTATTTCGTACCTTATACAGTAAATGTCTTTAGGTGACTATTTCGTACCTTCTCCTGCAAATGTTTTTTAGGTGACTATTTCGTACCTTATACAGTTAATGTCTTTAGGTGACTATTTCGTACCTTCTCCTGCTTGGAGATTGAGAGTGAGTAGAGATCGTCTGGACGGAACTGCATGAACCTCATGTTGGGCGAGTGGGTGATCTCGGTTATGATGTTTGCCTTGGGGAACAATCTAGGCAAAAAAAAAAGAACAACAAAAACAGTATAGGATGGCGTGAGACAAACATTATCGTGTTTTTATGCTTTGTTTTGCTCACTCGTAGCATCAGTCTTTACTTTTTGGGTTAGTTATATAAGTATTTATTTTTAATTTTCTTTATTTTTATGTCTATCTTGGCTCAGCTTGTCTGTCTGTCTGTCTGTCTGTCTGTCTGTCTGTCTGTCTGTCTGTCTGTCTGTCTGTCTGTCTATCTATCTATCTATCTAATTGTCTAATTGTCTGTCTGTCTGTCTGTCTGTCTGTCTGTCTGTCTGTCTATCTTTCTATCTATCTATCTATCTATCTATCTATCTATCTATATGTATCAATCCATCTATTAAGACAAGTGAAATATTTTTTTTGCGATATCTCATCCCAAAAAATTTGTTAAAATAACTCTATTAGTTTTCTAGGCGACAAAATTCATCATCTTAATATCTCATAATGAAGCTGGCATGGCCAAAGCTGAGAAATTACCTAAATTTTGTCCGCATAGACATTTGAAATATCATTTTTTGTCTTCCAACACGGGGTAATAACTATTTGTACTTTCTTAATCCTAATGATTTTTGGATTGATTAAAAAAAATTAATCTTTTAAAATTAGATGACCATTTTGATCAATGTATTTGACTGCCAAAGACTTCATGAGGTAAGACTGTGATATATCAGTGTATATGGCTGCCTTACCCCACATAAAGTCTTTGACAGAGAGCCTACACCTTACCTGAAGATTGTCTGTACGGACACGATGGTATTACAATCCGCCAGGGTATCTTCTTCCCGCGAGTTGGACGTCTCTTTGTTCACAACCACGACATTCTCTGTCAGGTTTATGCCTGCTCTCAGGAGATCTTCGATACTGGGAGGGTGGAAAAAAAAAAAATATATAGATCTGTTATTCATTGAGTTACTGTAGTATAAAAGTTGAGTTGGGTTAGTTGTTTTAACGTCCAGCGCCAGGATTATGTAGTCTTTATTGTGTGTGGGTCCCAATACTAAAGTCTGACAATTTTACGAACTGCCACATAAAGTTGGGGTGGGTATGACTGGAGTCCTCTCTCAGCATGTCACATTTTACTGAAACCGATCCAATC
>RQTK01000528.1:154294-172255 GCA_003991915.1 Elysia chlorotica
ATGATGATGATGATGATGATGATGATGATGATGATGATGATGATGATGATGATGTGATGATGATGATAATGATGATGATTAAATAATGATGATGATGATGATGATGATGATGATGATGATGATGATGATGATGATGATCATGATGATGACGATGAGGGCAATAGTGCCACATGAACCATAGACTTGCCTTGCGCATAATGTGCCTGGGTCCTGGGTTAAGTTGGATGGTGCTGCCTACAATGTCTCTCTGGACACCTACCAGGCTCACACCGTATCTGGGGAAAGACGTGAAAGAAAGAGTTGTTGGAAGGTAGATGGAGAGAGGGGGTGTAAGATGGAAAGGGGATGAGAGAGGGGAGAGGGAGAGTTGGGATGAGGGGGAGGGGAAGAAGGAGAGAGGGTAAAAGGGAGAGAGGGGAGAGAGAACGGGGAGAAAGATATAAGAGGAGGGAGGATAGTGGTGAGAGAGTTATAAATTCAATATGGGTAAATATACGGAAAATGAACATAAATTATTTAGCAATGAGTAAACAATAATAACGCTTTTTTGCGTAAGCTTGATAGGTTTGATGTATTTCGCTTCCCTTTGTATATGCTCAATTTCGTCTTCTATTGGTTGGATAGATGTTAGTATAATACGACCGGCTGAAATAGAAGTCCAGATCTTCCCGCTTTAACTAGTGTGTTGCAGCACATGAAATTGTCAGACAAGAGTGCTGGAGGCGTCCACCGTATACCATAATAGTGCTGACGTTGGGCGTTTATTCAACTCATCTCTCCTTACTTTCTGTGTGCATGAAACGATGCGTAGGTAAAGCTCTTTCCTTCGTAGTCGCTGAAGAAGTTACTGTCGGCCAGGCGGATGTGGTAGATTTCGTTTCCGGAACATTTCCCGTACAGCTTTTGCCACTCCTCTTGAGAAGTTTGACCCTCCCTGGAAGTGACACGAAAAATACGTTTAGAAGATGGTTAAAGCTACGATAGAAATAAAACCAGAGATAGGAATCAATCTGGCCGCGAGATGAGTTTAGCATTACATAGCTTCTCTTCTGCAAAAAACTGCATAATAATTTTGACAAACACTAATGAATCGCAAAGCATTAAGACTAGAACTTACTGTCCCCGGAATACATGAAGCAGGGATAGCTTCTCTTCTACAAAAACACTGCATAATTTTGACAACCACAGCCATATGAATTGCATAGTCCAAGAACAATAACTTACTGCCCACGGGATTCATCAAGCAGTAGATATCGTCTCCTCTACAAAGACCTGCATAACTTTGACAAACACTAACATATAAATCGCATAACATTAAGATGAGAATTCTCTGTCCGCGGGATTCATGAAGCATAATTTTGACAAACACCACCACATGAATTTCATAGTCTAAGAACAATAACTTATTGCCTGCGCGATGTTTAAATCAGTAGATATCTTCTCTTATACCAAAATCTGCATAATTTCAACAATCACTTATCATAATATCACATAATCCAAGAACAAAAACTTACTGCCCGCGGGATGTGTGTAACAGGAGCGTCACGAAGGAGGAGATGATTTTAACTAACACCACCATATGATTCACATAATTCACGAACAAGAACTTACTGTCTCCGGAATGCATGAAGCAGTAGATAGCTTCTCTTCCACAAAAAACCTTATTTCAACAATCACTTATCATACGAATCACATAGTCTAAGAACAAGAACTTACTGTCCGCGCGATGTGTGTAACAGAAGCGTCACGAAGGAGACGAGATGTGTGTAACAAGAGCGTCACGAAGGAGGAGATGATTTTAACTAACACCACCATATGAATTGCATAGTCCAAGAACAAGAACTTACTGCCCGCGAGATGTGTGTAACAGGAGCGTCACGAAGGAGGAGATGCCCGGACACAGACAGTTGTTGGCCAGCAGGGCGTACTTAAACTCATCCTCGCAAACCACGTGATCTGGGGGGGTCAAGGTCAGAGTAGAGGTATAAGTAAAAAGTCTTTGTAAAATTTTGAGATATCAAGGCTATTTGGAAGGACATAATTCGCTATGACAGGACATTTTTAGTAGCTATGATGGAAAGTGCTTGAATAGTTAAAGAGCTTAACAAAAGTCGATATTTTTACTTAAAACTTTCTTCTTACATTATAATGACCATGTAGGTAAAATATCTCTTATTGTAATTATATTATCTTACTCTCTGTCTATCTCTATATATTTGTCTCCACCCTCTCTCTCTCTCTCTCTCTCTCTCTCTCTCTGTCTCTCTCATTTTTTCTCTCATCTCTCTCTCTCTCTCTCTCTCTCTCTCTCTCTCTCTCTCTCTCTCTCTCTCTCTCTCTCTCTCTCTCTCTCTCTCTCTCTCTCTTTGTCTTTCTACCTGTCTCTCTATGTCTCTTTCTCTGTCTGTCTCTCTATGTCTCTCTTTCTCTCTCTGCCACTCTCTTTGTCTGTCTGTCTATATCTCTATCTATATATTGTACTCTCCTTTCTCTCTCCTCTCTCTCTCTCTCTCGCTCTCTCTCTCTCTTTTTACCAATACAATCCTAACATTGCTTAAACTTTGTACTCCTCTTTTTTTAATACAAGTGTATAACATTCTTTAAATGAATTTGAAAGGAAAGACAATTTTAAATGGAATGATGATTTTTCTACTGACCAGCGAACTTGACGTGGAACTTGTTCTCTGGCCGAAACAGCTGGACATAGATCGGACACTTTGGGGCGAAATCTCGGACAGCCCAGGCCCTCATGATGGTGTGTTGGTCCTGAGAAGGAACGCAATGAATAGAATATTAAATCGTAATAAGTAGGAATAATAATATTGTACGCGCCCTGTTATAGGATTCTAAATAGCATGGGAATGCGATGAATATGATGAATCATAACCATCAAGAGTCACTGTACGCCCTCTATATTGGTATCAGTATAAATTTATAGATATGATTAAACAAATCAATTCATGAGCTCTGTTATCGGATTCTAAAGAAAATTATTAGAAAACAATTGTTATTGTTATAATGGCACCAGATATTGGTATCAGTATAAATTTATAGATATGATAATAAAGAAAAGAATCAATGCACGATATCTGTTATAGCAGAAAATTCATGAGATAATAACAATTTTTGTTATATAGCGTCAGGTATTGGTCAGAATTGGGTATAATTATTAAATTTATAGACTGTTAGTTTCATTGGCCATGTCTTGGAATATATAAGAATTTAAAATCTTTAATTGGCCACTCTAAAATTAATATGTAATTATCAACTTGCATTATTTTACGAAGTGAAGGAATTCTTTCTTTTTATTGAAGTACTACATTCTTTAGACTGTTTTCAATATGTTCCTCTTGTACATCTATGTTTAACTTACTGTGGCATCTTTGTCAGCGTTGCAGGTGTGGTTCCTGGCAGACAAGATGAAACAGGACTCCGCATCCTGCATTCTGGAATATGACAAGATTGAGATGAAATAATAATAATAAGTAAGAATATTAATGAGGCTGAGTGTTAAAGAACACATAACATAGATTTTATGCTTCAACAGTAATACTCTAGACAAACAGGAGACCGTTTGGTGCGCAAAACTATTCAAATAAATTTAACAAAAAGTTCCAACTCCTTGATTCCAATTGAAGAGCTGAATTTTTAAGATAGACCAAAATCGTCGTATAGGATTCCTCAGGGCAACCTAGGAGATGTTAAACCCCGAGAGAGGTCTCTCTCTCTCTCTCTCTCTCTCTCTCTCTCTCTCTCTCTCTCTCTCTCTCCCTCCCTCTCTCTTTAGAGAACAGATAGACCAAAATATTATGTTGGGTCGCATTTATTTACAAAGGTATACTATTATTTATAATTATGTAACAAAAATTCACCTTGGATACGCTGGTAACTTTGCTTGTTAAGAGTGCAACATGACCTTCATCTTGTGCAACATTGTAAGAAAATTGAAAGCGTTATTTATTCCTCACTGATTTAAATGCAGCCAACCTGCATCTTGTATGTAAAAGGATTGATAACGTTTTAGAAAAGTATTTTCGTTGCTGTTGTTGTTGATGATGTTATTGCTGTTGTGGCTGTTGTTTTTGTTGCTGCTGTTGTTGTTGTTCTTATTGTTGTTGTTGTTGCTGTTGTTGTTGTTCTTATTGTTGTTGTTGCAATTGTTGTCGTTCGTTGTTTGTTGTTGTTGTTGTTGTTGTTGCTGATGTTGTTGTTAATAATGGTGGTGGTGGTAATGCTGTTGATGTCTTTGTTTTGTATTTTTATTGTTTTTGTTTTTGCTTTTTTGTTTTGTTTTGCTCCTCTGAGATCAACCACCCTCTTAAATATTGACAAAGTTGTTTGAAAGACTGCATTTATTGTTTTGTTTTCACCCTCGTGAGTGCGACCAACCTGCATCTGGTAAGATCCGTATCTTTGAGGGCTGATCCCTGGACATAGATGACCCTCTGTGCCCAGAGTGGAACCTGCAGCAACATCTTCATGGTGGTGTCCAGCTCACAAGGGGAGAGAAGCACTACGAAGTAGTCCTGGGGGTGAGTAGAGGGTGAGTAGAGCAAGGAAGAGGAGGGAGAGAGAGAGAGAGGTGGAGAGAGAGAGAGGCAGACAGACAGAGGCAGAGAGACAGTAAAGAAGAGGGGAGAGAAGCACCACGAAGTAGTCCTGGGGGTGAGTAGAGGGTGAGTAGAGCAAGGAAGAGGAGAGAGAGAGAGAGAGAGGTGGAGAGAGAGAGAGGCAGACAGACAGAGGCAGAGAGACAGTAAAGAAGAGGGGAGAGAAGCACCACGAAGTAGTCCTGGGGGTGAGTAGAGGGTAACAGTGAGGAAGAGGGGAGGGAGAGAGAGAGAGGGGGAGGGAGAGTGAGAGATGGAGAGAGAGACGGACAGAAAGATAGACAGAGACAGAGAGATAGATAGAGAAAGAGACGAGGAGAGAGACAGATTGAGGCATAGACAGGTTAGACAGACAGACAGACAGAGACAAATTTTCAGTCTTGGGACCCGTCCACAATATCGCCTATATAGGGCTGACGCAGGACGTTAAACCAACTCAACTACTACAACTAGTGTATTGATCGTCACTCCTTCCTTTTAGAAATATTCAAAGTATCCAAGCTTTTACCCTCAATTATTTTTTGAAAATTGCTCAAAATCCTGTACAAACAAGGACTAGCCCACTAGGGCTTGAATCATGAGATATTAAAAGCGTAAAGACAAGCAACCCACCTGTAGCTTAGCATGGGCGTAAAACTCATTGAGAAAGTCCATGACAGCCTCGGCTCTGAGTAGGGTCATGCATACCACGACGTGCTTCTCTGTCTGGGCGCGGTGACTGCTGTAAGACCCGCCCAGTTTCTGCCTCTCCATGTAGATCAGGGCAAGCTGCTCAATCTGAGGGGGCGGGGAGGGGGCGGAGTCAAATCTGTCATTATCACATTGATTGACAGGTAGCTTATGTTTGGTAATAAATAAATACATACTATGTAATATAAGATTCTTTTTTGTGTGTCTTTGTGGGGGGGTATATTTCAAGGTATAAACTTAAAAATTACAGTATCGAGTCCTCGAAGAGATTCTTTTTTGTATTGGTCGTAATATAGTGGACAGTAGCATCAATATCTACAGTTTAGTAACCAGCGATATCATGCAAGTTATTGTTGTCTTCACCATCATCATCATAATCATCATCATCATCATCATCATCATCATCATCATCATCATCATCATCATCATCATCATCATCATCATCATCATCATCATCATCATCATCATCATCATCATCATCATCATCATCATCATCATCATCATCATCATCATCTTCTTCATCCCTTTCCTTCTACCTCCATTCTCATCTTCTCACCATCTTAATCTTAAACATTGTCAGTTCCCGCCCCCCCCCCCCTCCCGGCCAAAACCACTGAAACTGGGTGTCTTTCGTTACCGGGAACTCGCATATAACATTATTATTTCTATATATTATATTTTATCTCCTATCCCTCTGTGACCCCCCCCCCCCCCCCCCCACCCACCCACCCCCCACGCGGGCCGAATTTTCCAGACGGGACCCCCAACTCACCTGAGTAGGCAGTATGATGAGGGCGCAGATGATCATAAACAACATGAAGAGCTGCGACGGCCAAATGTCGGGGTAAATGTCACCGAACCCTACAGTGGAGAAGGTGACAACTACGAACCATAGGGATTCGAACACTCCGAAATGATGGTTTCCACCTCGCTGTAGATGTTGGATGCCGCAGGCGCTGAGGGTGAGAGATGACAAAGATGCGCAATTTTAATGTGTAATATTTTCAAACAAATTTTGATATTCTTAACCTGACTTTGCGTTTTAATTGTAGAAATCGTGTAATATTTTTGTAGATGATGGATACTAATTACGAGAATACCACAATCGCTGATGTTAAGATGTGACAGAGATTTCCAATTTCCAATTTCTTCTTCTTCTTCTTCTTCTTCTTCTTCTTCTTCTTCTTCTTCTTCTTCTTCTTCTTCTTGTTCTTGTTCTTGTTCTTCTTCTTCTTCTTCTTCTTCTTCTTCTTCTTCTTCTTCTTCTTCTTCTTCTTCTTCTTCTTCTTCTTCTTCTTCTTCTTCTTCTTCTTCTTCTTCTTCATCTTCTTTTTCTTCTTCTTCTTCTTCAGTTAAATTTAACTACACCGGTTACGGTGGATACTATATTCATTTTAGCTACTACGCTTATCTGGACACTGGATCCCAGGAAAAGCTGTTTATTATTAGACTATTTGCCAATATAGCCAGAACCGGATAACATGTACCGGTACATAGATTTCAGTCTCAACCGATTGCATTCAGACAGTAATCCAACGAGATCTCAACGAACAAAGACCGCTTGGTCCAAAATAGAAACTGGAGCCTTTTTATAGGAACAAAATATTTAGCGTTCTACTTACTGCGCCCCCCCTTCCATCCCCTACCTCTATACCTGAAGCAATTCCGTCTTAATTTTGAGACGTTTTAGTATTTTTGCGTGGGCAGGTAACAGAACTTTTCTCGTTATATTGGACACAAATATTACAACCTTAAAAACACAGAAAACGTTGTGATGCCAGTTATAAAAGAAGAGACTAGGGCCTACGGGAAGGAAAATCCAAGAATTCTAGTGAAAATCCATAGCTTTAAATTGACTTAGACAGTTGAAAAAGACCATTATGGATTTTCTTCTTCCTCTAACAGTGGCGTGTCAAAACTAATTATGACATTTATTTTCTCTGAAAAGGCAAAAAAGACAAACAACCAAACAAAACAAAAACAAACAGGTTGCGTACTGAAAAATAATCTTCCATCTTTTTTTTTTAGTTTGAAAAAGTAGGGACGGGGTTTAGTTGTAGTTTGTAACTTTCAATTTTGTCTGTCATGTTTCCTTTTATCTCAGTTATGACAATAAATTATCGATAGAGCCAAATCTATAACAAAACATTTTCTTTTCAACCAACATAACAATTATGCGATTTCGTTCCCTACTGGTTCGGTCGGTGTCAGTTTAATGTGACCGGCTGGGACAGGAGCATGGCATCCCCGCCATTGTCTCGTGTGTGGCAGCACATAAAATTGACAGACGTCAGTCTTGGGTGCCGTCCACAATATAGCCTATATAGTGCTGATGTTGGACGTTAAACCAACTCAACTCAGCTCCTCACTCTCATTCTCTCTCTCTCTCTCTCTCTCTCTCTCTCTCTCTCTCTCTCTCTCTCTCTTTAACTTACACATCACACTCCTAACACATTTCCTGTCCTTAAGTTTCAAAACTAAGAACAGGCCACCATAGTCAAAGGAATGATGATAAATTAAAACTTAAACGCTTTCCACTGATGGAGGCAGTTCTTTTGCCCTCAATTGTCTTGTCCTCCCGTGCTTGTAACTCTCATCTTTTTCTTTTTTTATTCGTTTTCTCACTCCCCTTTTTTCTCCACTTCCCATCCCTTATAGATCTCTCATTCCTCAGAAACATCTTTCAGATGACATTGAACATGCGACTGTAGGAACTGTTGGTGCCGTTTCAAGTTAGCGCTCAATCAGTCCAGGCCGTTGCCATGGCGACAATTTTGTTACCATTTCCTGTACATCGTTTCGAGACCTTTTTGCACTAGACCTGAGATAGACAGGTTTCCGTGGATACCAACTATTATCGAGTCTTGCCCTTTATTTTTGTGATATCCCCCTATAAAGAAAAAGGTTCTACCTTATTTCGTGGAATTTGCCAATCACGATTCAGGCTAAGTCAGTATGTTGACGTGACAATTAAAGACGTGGTATTACTCTGACAATTTCCTTCAAGATTTTATTTTTAGTTTTAGTTTTTATATTAGACGTTCGAAAAGGAAGCAACAAGTATTATTATCTATTATTTTTGTTTATATAAGAAGTTCCGAAAAGGAAGCAACAGCTATCATCACATATTATTTTAGCGCAATAAAATTATTACGTTTTTTTTTTGTTTCTGTTGTCTTACTTTCCTCTTTGATATAATTGGTTTCAGTGCAAAATTCTCGGCTCTTTGATCAGTTTGCACCTCTAATGTTAAGTCCTTTTTTTGGGATTATTTTTAAAGAATTGCAAGTCATAAATATCTAGGTTGTCAGTAGTGATATTTTTATAGCACTAATATAACCTAGCCTTTTGTTGATTTTCATAATCGACTTTTTGCGGTTATATTGATTTGTATAAAGAAAATTTGCGTAAAAATAACCCAGACAATATTATTGTAATCTAAATCGTCTATCGTCAAATGATTTTTAAAAATTTAAATGCACGCTATAATCGACTTCTTGCGGTTATAGGTATATATTGTGTGAAAGAAACTTGTCTAAAAACGTTCAGGCACGTATAATGTCAATAGTACAATATGTAGGTCGTTTGAAACTATAATATGTTTTTAGTTAAACCCAAATCTGCATAATTATGTTGTGTTGGATATTAAATTATTTTGTGACACCAGGTAATAATATCTACGTTAAGTTTTGTTTGTACATTCTAAAAACCTACGCAAATTTCAAATCGACTCTCTACCTAAAAAAATAAAATCTGAAAGTTCAAATCTTTAGGTGAGGTTCAAATTTTGACAATGGAAGAAAAAGGGAACCGAACTTTCAAATATTATAGAGTATTTCAGAAACATATTTTCACAATAACGGCATTGTCATGTGGATTGCCATTACTTTCCTCCCGGACTTTATTTTCGCCGTGACTTATGAAGACTGGCTAATCATTACGTGCTGGGTTGATGAAGATTAGGGTAAGGAAAAAGGGGGGGGGGGGCATAAAAATGGGCTTCAAACCGGGTATGGAACCCAGATGCTTTGCAATAGTGAACCGACGCCCTAACCATAGCGCCTATGGCACTGTATTCAAGCTATGAGTAAAAAGGAAAAAAGAAAACGTTGACAGAAATTAATATCTTAACTATCGTAAAGTTTAGCCTCTAAGGTTACGAGCTCGATAATTATAAACATGTACTGGTAGAGAGAGAGAGAGAGAGAGAGAGAGAGAGAGAGAGAGAGCGAGATAGAGAGAGTGTGTGTGTGTGTGTGTGAAATTGGATAGAAAAACATAATTCGCCCCAGGGTACTACAGTTCTGACAGTCTGAAATCAACACTTATTTCAGTTGTCATGACAACAGAGCGTGATTTTTATCTGACCTTTGTAAAATATAATTATCCAATTAATTTCAAAAGTCTGACCAAAAATTGTTATTTGAAAAGTATTATACAGACAATGGAAAGGTTATTTTTTTTTGCTTGGTAGGTATTTTTTGAAATTTCTTCTTTTTTTTCAAGGACGCCTGAAATAAGAAGCTCTAACCATATGAAAAAGTTGAACTTTTCACAAATTAATAACACGAGATGAATTCACACGAATCTGTAGTTTTAAACATAAACAGTTTCAGCTCTGTTGGTTTACACAAAATCTTATCTACATTAGATTTCTTTAGATCGTAAACCTCTAGAGTGAGAAAGGTCTATACTATACTAGATCTAGGCTTATCTGAATTATATCTGAATTTAAATTGGCCAAATCTTCTTAACTTTTTGCGCCTACTTAGATCGAGAACTTAATGTTTATTTGGACAAGTCTATAGATCTATGTTGAAATAGGCCTTTTTTACTTTTTGTCCCTTTGCATAATTATCTAGATCTAAATGCTTACTGAAAAAAAGTCTCTTATGTCTAGAATTAAATATTTGTATAATTTTAGGCCCGGGCCGACACTTTTTAACTTTTTGGTTGTTTATAATCTACACATTTGGTTTCCCTTGCCAATTTATGATATTAATATGTAGGCCCACATCAACCTTAACTAGGCCAAAACCAGTATTTTTTGTACTCTATGGTTGTACAATAATTGTTGTCTCCAGTAACTTAATACGGTAGATTCACTCATTAAGATTTCCATCCACGAGAAATAGGACGTATTTGTTTAAACTTTTGCTACAATTACAATGCACTATAAATAATAGTATCGTATTTCTATCCAAATAATGAAAAAAAAAACAACGCAAACCGCAATATTTTTACTTTTCACTGTATATAATATTTCTTGAGACCTAAAAAACCTTAATCTGGGAGACAGTTTCAATTTCTTCGGCAGCGCGACCAGAAAAAAAAAATTTTATTGGAACAAAAAATACATATAAACTGGATATAGCAGGGTTTTTCTTTTTGTATGTACAAAAACGCTGTTATATTGTGTATAGCAAAAGTTTTGGGTGGCTATATTATTCTCTACATCATAAATCATAGTGCTTATAGACACTCCTGTCCATTTGTTTACTTTGTTTTCAATCTTACTAAGAGTAGACTGTATATATAATATGTTACCATGCCCAATTTAACACTATTTAAAAGCCTTTTGTCTGTTACCGGTATTTTAAAATAAAAACAAATCTGTAATATTTTTTAATCTTTTAAATCTCTTGCTTTACAACTGATTTTCTCCACATAACTTTTTGGAATAATATTATCCTAATTTGGTGTCCGATCCAGGTTTACTGTCAACAGACTGTCACGTGATCATGCTCATTTACTTATACAGTATATTTTACCAAATGACATTGCCGTTCAAAGAGCGTTCTCTCAACTAGTAATTTTATACAAATTGTTTTCTCCTCGTTGCCATGGTGCTGTTTGAACTCATGGCTCCTTTCTTTTTCTGACTCTGCTTTCTATCTGAAAGACTTAGATTGTGTTAACTCTTTTAAATGGAAAGTCTGGATAATTTTCATATTTTAATAACAAAATAGCAAGACGTGGTAGTTTTCTTTAACCCTTAATCATCTCTTTTTTTAACTGTTCCCCATAATAGTACATGCTTTACTAAATTCTTTAGCTCTGGCGAAAATAATTTGTATCTAGATCCTTAATTTTTTTCCTCCACAGTCCACAGTCCACATTCGGTATTTTCAAACAAAGAAAGAGGAAAAGCCAATTATTTTGTCTCTATTTTACCCTTCCATCCAATTTTATGAACTGAGCTAGCTCATTAGCAATCATTGTAAGCTCTCTACATCAGCTGATCAGATGGTCATTGAATTGCAAGGTTCCATAAGAATACAGGATATACTAGATGCTCTGGAGAAAATAATATTGTATTATTGTGTTTAGACCCTTTTTCCCCGCTTCGAGCGCCTTTTTTCTATACTGGTTGGGAAGATTTTCCCCGTAATAGTACAGGCTTTACTAAATTCTCTATCTCTGGCGAAAATAATTTTTATTAGATCCCCATTTTTTCCTCCACCGTCCACAGTCCACATTTTGTATTTTCAAACAAAGAAAGTAGAAAAGCCAATTATTAATTTTGTCTTTTTTTTACCCTTCCACTCATCTTTCTGAACCGAGCGAACTCATTAGATTTTGCCAATCTAAGCATCATTCTCAGCTCTCTACATCAGCTGATCAGATGGTCATTGAATCGTAAGGTTCCATAAGAGTACAGGTTATACTAGATTCTCTGGCGAAAATAATTTGTATTTAGATCCTTTTTCCCGGCTTCGAGCGCCTTTTGTCTATACTGGTTGGGAAGGTGTCAGCACAGTTTATGGAGTGCACAGAAGCACAAACAGCCCATCGGAAGTGTATATAGAGCATCTATTTGCATTGGTCACATAGTGCATGAGCGTGAAATAGTGAGCGGTTTCTTGAAAAGGGATGCTTCAGGTAGTAAATTTCACTTTAAACATTAGTCAAAACTTGATTAGTGTCTTCGTTTTCGCTAGGGGAGCTTGGTAGCCCTGGGGTAGAACATCGGCTTCCGACGCAAAAGGCCTATGATTCGTGTCCAGGATATTTCGCTCCCTAGTGGTTGGGTCGGTGTCGGTTTAATGTGACTGGCTGAGACAGGAGTTATGGTATCCCCGTCCTGTCTCCTGTGTGGCAGCACATAAAAGTGTCAGACGTCAGTCTTGGGGTCCATACGTAATATAGTTTATATAGTGCTGATGCTGGACGTTAAACCAACACAACTTACTTATCATTTTAGTTTTCGCTATGGGATGGGTTATCGTAAGGACTCTATCTTCTATGTTGTGACTCACCCACAAATGGATGGGTTATCGTAAGGACTCTATCTTCTATGTTGTGACTCACCCACAAATGGATGGGTTATGGCAATGACTATATGGTCTATGTTGTGACTCACCCACAAATGGATGGGTTATCGCAATGACTATATGGTCTATGTTGTGACTCACCCACAAATGGATGGGTTAACGCAATGACGATATGGTCTATGTTGTGACTCACCCACAAATGGATGGGTTATCGCAATGACTCTATCGTGTATATTGTGACTCACCCACAAATGGATGGGTTACGGCAAGGTCTATATCGTCTATGTTGTGACTCACTCACAAATGGATGTGTTATCGCAATGACTCTATCATGTATATTGTGACTCACCCACAAATAGATGGATTGACGCAAGGACTATATCGTGTATGTTGTGACTCACCCACAAATGGATGGGTTAACGCAAGGACTATATCGTGTATATTGTGACTCACCCACAAATGGATGGGTTAAGGCAAGGTCTATATCGTCTATGTTGTGACTCACTCACAAATGTATGTGTTATCGCAATGACTCTATCATGTATATTGTGACTCACCCACAAATGGATGGGTTACGGCAAGGTCTATATCGTCTATGTTGTGACTCACTCACAAATGTATGTGTTATCGCAATGACTCTATCATGTATATTGTGACTCACCCACAAATGGATGGGTTACGGCAAGGTCTATATCGTCTATGTTGTGACTCACTCACAAATGTATGTGTTATCGCAATGACTCTATCATGTATATTGTGACTCACCCACAAATGGATGGGTTACGGCAAGGTCTATATCGTCTATGTTGTGACTCACTCACAAATGGATGTGTTATCGCAATGACTCTATCTTCTATATTGTGACTCACCCACAAATGGATGGGTTAACGCAAGGTCTATATGGTCTATGTAGTGACTCACCCACAGAACACCAGGCACATGAGCGTCGCCCCCAAGATGAGCAGTTGCTGCGCCATCGCCGACTGAGAGCGCTGCATCACTCGATGCAGATCGTTCTGAGGGGAGAAGAAGAAGGCGGGTCGAGTGTGATTATTATTATTGTTATTATTATTATTATTATTATTATTATTATTATTATTATTATTATTATTATTATTATTATTATTATACTTACAAACATATTCTGCATTGCATTTTTCGCCAGCCAACAGTTGAGGAACACGGGGATAAACATGCCTCGGTATGGCTTGATGATCTAAATCAGGGAAACAATAATAATAGTAGCATGGATTATCAAGCTCATATTTATTGCAATCATGTTTAAAAGTAAATACATATGGAATCAATATATATACATTCTGATCCATAGCATTATCTTTGAATGATTTGGCATGTCATTTGATAAATATCATTAAAAAAAGAAGGCTGGTACATTTGTAAACTAAATTAACGTCTAAACTTTCCTTCTTTTATAGACAGATAGATAGGTAGATAGGTAGATAGATAGATAGATAGATAGATAGATAGATAGATAGATAGATAGATAGATAGATAGATAGATAGATAGATAGATAGATAGATAGATAGATAGATAGATAGATAGATAGATAGACAGGCAGCTAGATGGATTGATAGATAGAAAGACATATTGATTGATATAAAGTCGCTGTCTGTATAATGTGACTGGTTGAGATAAGAGTTCTGGTACCCTTGTACTGTCTCTGTTGGGTAACAATTATATATCAGACGTTAGTGTTGAGACGCGTACACAATTAAGCATTGTTGTTTATTTTAGACATTAGGAGACCAACTCACTCACCCACTCACCCATGACTCACACACTCATGTGCCACGGTACTCACAGTGAATATAAAGGGCACGGTCGTCAGGAGCTCCGTCGCCAGCTCAAGAGACAGGAGCTGTTGTAGCACGTTGCCCTGGGAGACGTAAGTTGTGGTAGGAAGGGGGTGGAGAGGAGAATAAATATTATTGAACAATCTTCGTTGAATGTGATCTAAAGAAGACAGTGGGAACAAAGAGCCATAGAAACGACCCAAACCCCTCTTTCCCCACTTTTTTATGACCTTCACAGCTCTTGATTAGAATATATAATAAATTATGATTACTCTGCTAACTGCAGGAGGTACAAAATGTATGTTTCTACATCTTAGAGACTTTGTATAAATTGATAAACACACGGATGTTTGGTCATATATCCTGCTCTCTCTTATATGTAAATGTACATGTATATATTTGCTTGAAATCAGTGGTGACACACACTCTTTATTATTCGATATCATCTCCTACAGGTTGGGTCGGTGTCAGTATAATTATATGACCAGCTGAGAAATTAGTCATTTTTATCGCCACACTGTCTCTGTGTGTGCTAGCGCATAAAATTGTCAGATATTAGTCTTGAGGCTAGTTCATAATATAGCTTATAGCCACAGATTTCTATTGTTCTCTATAGAGAGAGGAAGAGAATTCTCTCTCTCTCTCTCTCTCTCTCTCTCTCTCTCTCCGGGTTTAACGTCTCCTAGGTTCCTATACGCTGTCAAATTTCTATTAATAGCCTATAGGCTATATAGTGCCCACGCTGGAAGCTAAGCAACAAACAATGAAACAATAACTAAGCACCTGGACCCCACCCCCGATGTCTTAATTACCAATGTTTATCCTAACAATGGCATATCAATCATTATCAAACTAATGTACGTTTTACAAATCATTATCACACTTATTAAAGATCAACCATTCTATGTCTAAACAATAGATACTTATGTTTTCTTTACATCTTGCCAATCGACCTTTAATTATAATTATAGTACTGTTACCTTGTAGCTAAGGTACTGCACCAGTAGCGTCTCCGACAAGCTGATGATGGCCACAGTGACCTGGCAGATCCAGACTCCTTCGTGCCTCTCCACCCAGAAGATGGCTTTCCTGAGAGAGAGAGAGAGAGAGAGAGAGAGAGAGAGAGAGAGAGAGAGAGAGAGAGAGAGAGAGAGAGAGAGAGAGAGAGAGAGAGAGAGAGAGGGAGAGAGAGAGAGAGAGAGAGGGGGGGAGAGATACAGAGGGAGAGATTAAAGATAGAGAGAGATGGTGGGGGGAGCAGGAATGACGGTAGAAAGAGTTATATTGAGAGGTTGGAGGGGGAGAGGGAGAGTGAGAGAGAGAGAAAGAGAGAGTATAGCGAGAGATAGAGAGGGGTTAAAAAGAAAGTGAGAGAGAGAGAGACGGGGGAAGGCGGGAATGAAGGTAGACAGAGTGAAATTGGGAGGGCGGACGGAGAGATGGAGAGTGAGATAGATAGAAAGAGAGAGAGACAGAAAGACAGACAGAGAAGCAGGAAGGTGAGGGAGAGGGAGGGAGACAGAGGGGGAAAGTAGAAAAAAAGGGGAGGGGGCAATCGGGAACCTAATTATATGAACAATTATACTACTTTTATATTAATACATATTTCAATTTAAGAATATAATAAATGGCCATTTATAGCATAATTCAAAGTCTTGCTAATCGATTTCCTAACGTTATTTTAAGGTCTTGTCAATGAATATTAATTTACAAATGAATGTCTTAACATTCAATGTTAAACCAGCCAATGTTTAGCGAAGAAGTACCTTATTAATATCTAACCAACCAATGACTATTGAATAACAGTGTTATACCAATCGATGTCTTACTTATCAATGTGTATCCGAACAATGTCATATCAATCAATAACAAAACAATCTATGTTTTACCGATCACTACCAAACTTATCAAAGATTTACCATTCTATGTCTAAACAATAGATACTTATGTTGTCTTTATATCTCTCCAATCGATCTTTCGTTATAATATCGATCACTTACCAATTGATTTCGGGGTTTTCGTGGAACTCATTCGGGTCCATTCCTCGATGTTGGGTTTCTGTGCTGTTTCCTCTTTCATGGTCTCTGGTAAAGGGAGGAATGAAATGACGCAAAGCAAAGTAAAAGAGAGAGAGAGGGAGAGAGAGAGGGGAAGAAAAAGAGAGAGAGGGCGAAAACAGAGGGAGGCACAAAAAGTAGATTAAGACAGGTACAGAGAAAGAAAAAGAGAGATGGAGAAGATAGAGAGACAGAGAGAAAGAGAGAGAGAGAGAGAGAGAGAGAGAGAGAAGAGAAAAGAGAGAAATTGAGAGGGCAATAAAAGCGGAAAAAACATAGAGCGAAGGCAGAGAGATAGACAGACATACAGACAGACAGTGGTAGGGGGAGAGAGATGGGGATAAAAGAAGGTAAAATAAAGAGAGGGGGAAACAAGAGGAAAGTCAAAAACAGAAAAAAAAACAGATGAAAGGAGAAAGATATGATTGAAATGGTGAGGCATATTACGGAATAGAGATAGACAGAGAGACAGAGAGAGAGAGAGAGAGAGAGAGAGAGAGAGAGAGAGACAGAGAAAAGAGCCATACCATATTGAGTATGTTTAACGTTTTCAAAATTGTCATAATGATTGTTATGAAAGTTATTGCTCCACGTTCTAATAGTTTTCAGTGCATCAAGCAAAGAGAGCATATTTTGTTCAGCAGAATGTATCTACTTCTTTAACTGTGCGTTTATTTCTCTTTCTATGCTTACTATTTTATTTATTCTTATTAATGGTAATACAATTATTATTCCAGTTAATATAATCGCAGTCGGGAACTTTGTGTTTGTATGCAGTATTAAATGTATTCTTGTATAATGCGTGAAGAGTTGTGTGTTTGAAATCGCTCATTATATTTTATTATTATTATCATCATTATCATCACTAATTTTTATGTCACACATGTACAACTGGTGTATTTATGTATGTATGACCACGAAAAATTTCCCTATGGGATAATATATCTTATCTTATCTTATCTTATCTTATCTTGTCTTATTTTATCTTATCTTATCTTATCTTATCTTATTATCAACAATATTAACTTCACTACTTCTTCTTGTTTGTGCTACGGGGAAATAAAAGTAATTGCATTTATATCCTCCCATTAGTTGTTTGATATATTTTTTTAAAACATTTAAACATTACATGTTTTGTTCAAACATTGGCAAAAATGAAAAAAAAATATTAAATACAATATAAATAAAGGATATCAAGATACTTACCCTAAATAGGATTCGTCGAACCAAACTCTCACAACATAGAGAACACAGGTAAGTAGTTTGATTACAAGGTTGAAGATACGGATCCGCAAACCTAAAGATTACATTAAAAAAGAGGTTAACATAGGGATGGTTGTCATGGTAAAAGTAGTAGTATTAGTAGTGGAAGTAGTAGTAGTAGTAGTAGTAGTAGTAGTAGTAGTAGTAGTAGTAGTAGTAGTAGTAGTAGTAGTAGTAGTAGTAGTAGTAGTAGTAGTAGTAGTAGTAGTAGTGGTAGTAGTAGTAGTAGTAGTAGTAGTAGTAGTAGTAGTA
>RQTK01000528.1:172459-182459 GCA_003991915.1 Elysia chlorotica
ATGATGATGATGATGATGATGATGATGATGATGATGATGATGATGATGATGATGATGATGATGATGATGATGATGATAACAACAATTGTTTAACAACAATAATTACTGCCTAAAAATAATAGCAATCGCTGATCTAACAATGAATAATAAAAGAAACTTATGAACAGTTTTACACTTACTAGATCGCTGGTTCTTTATGAAATACAACTGTAGTCTTTCCTTTACCGATCTTTCGTTCGTGAAAAACTCCACATGGACCCTGTAAAACACAAAAACAACAGAATTGCACATACTGGATACAAAGATAATAAATACTGACAAAAAAGACTGGGTGAAATAATTAAATGTTGGATATATGCAAATAAAAATATAAGTACAGAAAAAAGATACAATTTAAAAACTTTCGGATAAAATGAAATAGATATTATTTTCTTGTGGATTTTAAATGGTGATTTCCAAATAATATTATGGTATACCAATTAAACTGTAAAAATCTTAAGGCCGTGTTTTTGTTTACCACTTTCACTTTCTTCTTTTCTTCCTTTCAAGTTATATAATTACAATTTTCCTAGTTTATTCTCATTTTGTTTATGAGTGAGTATGTTTGCGTCACTCCTTTTAATAACAATGCTATATCTGTATTTAGGGGTACAAAAAATTATTGATATCTATATTTCTGTTAATTAATATGAATTTTTGTGTGTACGAATCTCACTAACCAGAAATCTGATTAGCCCCAAATTAATTTGGATTTGGAGTTTTGTTATGATTAACCGGAGGTTTTCAGCCTATTTAGATGTTGCAAAAACGTTTAACTTCTGTGATCATTTTTTAATTGTTTCGGCGTGTTTAACCCGGTATTAATGGGCGTTCACCATTTTTAATAATCTAGATATAGACAAAATGGCGGTTAACCTCTCAATGGACCTTGAATTTTGAATGAGCTTTGGTCTGAATTAATGTAGATCTAGATCTAGATGTTGCTTAAATCTAATTTAAGCCCGTCTAAATTTTGGCTCTTATCTAGATCTAGGAAAAGTGACATTTCACTTACAGCCTTAAAAATAACAAACTCACTGGAGATTTTAAAACTGATATTTATTGATCTAAATTAATGTAGAACTAGATCTAGATCTAGATCTAGATGTAGCTTGGATCTCGAGAATCTAGATGCAAAATAATCTAGACCATATCCAGATCTAGAGTAGAAGTCCTGTGATATTAAGAAGGTGAGTGCACAGTTTAATTGAATTACTTTTTGTTTCCAAACAACATTACGTTTACCATGCTATACCACTAATACTTTTTTTGTTTTGTTCAGTTAATAGTGTACACGTGTATTTAGATCTGCTTACTAATTTTCTTTTTAAGGTGATACCGTGCGTGGCATTGACAAATAAACCAGCTTACTAATTTTTTTTCTAGATCATACTATGCATTCCGAAATCAGGGATATATTTTTCAAATAATGTGAGTTCCTCGTGGAAAGAAGTCCTTGTAGATATCAAACCGTTCATCAAACGTGCATGTAGCTAGTAAGTAAATATTATTATTATTGTTCGTATTTATTGTATTAATTGGTGCCATGGGTAATAATTATGTACGCCATCGAAGATTTTTTTTTACAACTTTCCCGTTTCTCGAATGTTTTCCAAAGGCGTTCTTGTAAAAGACTTATGTTTATTACTTCTTAATTTTTTCTGTTTAGACTCGTGTTAGTATTGTTTTTTACCGTTGCTTTTTGTTGAACTTTGCAGTTATTATTGTTTTGCCATACATTTGATATTTTATGACATATCTATTTTCTTACTAACCATTCTCTCATTCTGCCTCTTTCTCTCTATTTCTCACTCTCTCTCGTACCTTCTCTATTTCACTGTTTGTCCCCCTCAGCCACTAACTCTCTCTCTCCCTCTCTGTCTTTGTCTGTATTTCTCTCTCGCTAACACCCTCTTGCGCCCTCTCTCTCTCTCTCTCTCTCTCTCTCTCTCTCTCTCTCTCTCTCTCTCTGTAGCTCTATATCTGTCTGTTTGCCCTTCTCTTTCTCCATGTCTTCCCCCCCTCCCGCCCCCCTTAATGTTTTCCTCTCGGCATATTCATTGTTCCTTTGATGATGGAGGTCGTACAGTTTTAAAATCTCAGTCATAAATCGGTCAGTCAGTGTCAGTATAATGTGACGCGCCTGAGACAGATTGGAATTCATGGTATCCCAGCACTGTAGCTGTATACGATTCTCCCTAGAACTTAAAAGATACTGCGTTAGCCCTCTCATGATACGCTACCCAATAATACTATTATTCACCATCTCTATAGACGGACCATTTCAATGTGAAATAGTGTAAAATTCTAGTTTAATAAGCGAATATCAGTGTCGGGAAAAGGTTGGACTAAGAAAGATAGTTGGGTTGAGTTGAGTTGGTTTAACGTCCAGCGTCAGCACTACATAGGCCATACTGTGGATGGACCTTGAGTCAGTTCGCTCCCGAAGAAAGAGCTGAACAGACAATTGGGGGACCCGCACGCACTCACATTGGAGGGGGCGGGATCGTGTCCCCCACTTCCGAGAGAGCCTCCACGCCGCTGTTTCTATGCCGCGTCCGCCGCATTTGGTTCTGCATAGACCGGTGATGTTGCTGCTGTATACGCTGAAGCATGATGATGATGTTGGTGGTGATGGTGGTGGTGGTAGTGATGGTGATACAATTGACAATGATACAGCCGGGGATGCCTCAAAAGGTTCATGAGGTTAAGTAAGGATTGCGTCTTCTCACCTATGTTCTGAAATTTGATGGATCTACGATGCTGGTCTTTTTGGTAGCAATGGCAAAATCGGTATGATTGGTACACAGTGTCATCAAGAATAAAATCTCCCTCCTTTGCTTTGCCTTGATAAGTCCGGTTTTGATGTTTATTACAAGACGAAGAACTCAGAATCCCGTTATGTCCAAGAATTTCAAATTTCCTCCTCAGTGATTTTGAACAATAACGACACGCTGATTGGTCCTTGTTGTGAAGAGCAAGACTAGGTTCTGGTCCTCTTTGTGTCAGTCTCTCAAGCCGTGGGGGCGATTTAGGGCTTTTAGGTAAACACACCGTCCAGGATTTATTGATTGAAATCATTATGGTTTTTGAATCACTTGTCCTCACATCCTGTAAGTTGTTTCTACAATGATTTGAATGAAATCATTATGGTTTTTAAATCACTTGTCCTCACATCCTGTAAGTTGTTTCTACAATGATTTGAATGAAATCATTATGGTTTTTGAATCACTTGTCCTCACATCCTGTAAGTTGTTTCTACAATGATTTGAATGAAATCATTATTGTTTTTAAATCACTTGTCCTCACACCCTGTAAGTTGTTTCTACAATGATTTGAATGAAATCATTATGGTTTTTAAATCACTTGTCATCACATCCTGTAAGTTGCTTCTACAATGATTTGAATGAAATCATTATGGTTTTTAAATCACTTGTCCACACATCGCATTTATATAAGCTACTTCTAAAATGATTTGAATGAAATCATTATGGTTTTAAAAAAATCACTTGTCCTCACATTCTATAAGTTAATTATACGATTATTTGAATGAAGTCATTTTGGTTTTTAAACTATTTGTTCTCACATCCTACAGGCTGACTTTACATTGAAATCATTATGATTTTTAATCACTTGTCCTCACATTCTATAAGCTGCTTTTACAATGATTTGAATGAAGCAATTTTGGTTTTCAAACTATTTCTTCTCACATCCTAAAAACTGACTCTACATTGATTAGCTTTCCTGTCCGAAAAAAGAACTCTGCGTAGGAGTTTTAACCCTGGCGATCGATAAGTTACTAAGTACACATAAACAAGATAAAAATCTCGGAAGAAAACTTGTCTTAGCTTAAGCTATTTTGAAGAAAATCAGGTAGTAAACAGTGAAAGTTTGTGTAAACAAGTGCAATCAGATTAGTTTCTTCAACATTTTTTTTAATTATTACAAAATAATTCAATTTCCTACGGCATAATCGTTTGAAAAATCCGATTACATATACTTTTCCCTGTTGGAATTCTCTTATTTATCTATGGCTTCCGTTCTTATCCCTAAAACTAATGAAAGTGTTGTCCGCAATTTTCATTTGCGCGAAGACCAAAAACAGCGTTCACTGAAGAAACCATATTAATATCTAAACATTCTATTTTCAACGTAAAAACACTTATTTATTAGACCGTCAAAACGACAAGTGTCTGATGAAGGCACTGGTAAGCTGATCCCAGTTGTACACAATCACGATACTTAAGGATAATGAGACCGTCACAAAAAAGTTTGACAAATTCCACTATTGTAAAACATGTTCGCAAAATTGAAATAAATATCACCATAAACAATATTGTTTTAAATTGTAATATGAATAACTTCATTACTTATCTCTCAGGGAAATCAATATTTAAGTTGGTTTTTGTTGTTGTTTATTATTTTTTTTCTTGCTTTTACATTGAAAAATAACAACCATAGCACAAGCATTGGCGGTGGCCATTAGAAAGATTTTAAATGTGACAAATACATGTATTACAGATTTAAAGAAAAAAACAACCCAATAGGATTTTGTGTTAAGCTGCACTAACAATTGGCATACTACATTAAAGTCAGTCACTACCTCTGTGTTAATGGCTATCACCTACAGCGACGTGTTATGTTATACTGACATTTCCGATTTCCAATACACTGGCAGTTTTGCTTTCGTTCATAATCCATAGTCGCCGAAAAGAACGCACGCTTCATTGTTATTCACTATACACTATATTCAATAAAACACAGTAAAATTCTAATATCTCTCATTAATCCGCATTAAAGAGAAACCACGCATTTTAAAATTCTTTCTTAATAGTAAACATTAACAGTTTTGTATTCTTTTGGAATACAACGTTCTTGAAAAAGCACGCACTGTTATATTGCTGTTTACTACTGCATCGCAAAACTTAGACTAATAGACTATCCACCTACAACAATAATTATGCTCTGTTTGCCATACTTTTAAAAGCCCAAAGGAAGCGAATAACAGTTTGGATTTCTCCGTTAATCCACGATTGTTCAAAACACAACAAAAAAGTAAAACGCGCACGTCTAGAGAGATTTTTTTTACTGAGAACATCAGTGTTTACCTCCTGCGGATTATTACCTTTCAAGAGCTGTCGCTTTTCACCAACTACATCAACAACGGAAAAGTGTATTCCTATATTAATAATGTTCCAGACAGCCTCGTCACACCACCTGACCAGTGGTCACGTTTTGACCAAGCCTTGTTCAACCGACACCAAAGGTCATTCGTCTGGCTCGATACCGGACACCAACCAGCAGAACAAAACCATCGACACCAAAGGTTGTTTTTTTTAATTTTCGGTATCGATACCGCACACCAACCAACAGAAAGAAACCATCGACACCAAAGGTTATTATTGGGTATCGATACCGTACACCAATCAGCAGAACAAAACCATCGACACCAAAGGTTGTTTTTGGGTATCGATACTGTACACCAACTAATAGAAAGAAGCCATCGACAATAAAGGTTTTTTTCTGGGGCTCGATACCTTACACCCCAACCAGCCCTCTTTAGTGATCCAAACCAGGAAAATCATGGGAGGGAAGGGCCCGTGCTGGAAACCCAAGGGAAAGAACACGTCATGTAAAACCAAGGGAGGGAACTCGACATATAAAACCAAGGGAGTCTCATATGTCAAGCGTCTCGCGTTACGAACCAGGAGTTGTAAGTACAACGTCGCAGTAGCTTACGACTTGTCATAAAGCCTTCTTATTCTTATATCTTAATAGAGTCATAAGATTGCCACAACGTTGCACTTACGACCCCAGATTTAGATCTAGATGTAGCTAGACGGGGGTTTCAATTACAGCCATCCTAATCGAATAAGTCGCAAAGAAAAGTTCCAAATCAGATCGCTGACAAAGAAAGAGGTCGGACCATCCTAATCGAATAAATCGCAGAGAAAAGTTCCAAACCAGATCGCAGACAAAGAAAGAGGTCGGAAAAGGTTCATAATAATGTCTAAGGCAGGTCAAATAGACATTACAGGGCTTTTGATCCACACGAAAAAAGAGAGTGACATAAACACGACCGTCAACCATGGAGGTTTCTGATAGCTCGTGGTTTCGTAAGTCTAAAGTAGAGCTTATGATTGGACGCCATTGTAGATTCCCATACATATCGTCTTCATTCTGCAATGACCCTTTTATCGCATAGCCTTTGTTAGTTCTGTATACGCACTATGTCGCCAGATATTAATATTGTATAGACAGGAACCGGAAATCCGGCCCCGCATGCGCATGATCAGAGACGAGGTCATAACAAACGGACGCGGTCAAAGCTAAAAGGTGCTAGACATACAGATGAGTCGAAAGAGCGCCTGATTGACGATACAGAGGTTCGTAATTCGAATCTTGGAGTCAGGGTGGGGACCAGCATCTTATTACAAGCTGAAGTTATGACTTTGAGCTTAATTTAATTATTAATCTTACCACCCTACACTAACCGGTCTTGCCTATAGGTTTAATTTTTAGACTTACCACGTACAATCTCTTCATATATTTTTTTTTAAGTGACAGCTTCATGAGTTGGTCGAAGAACGATATTTTTCTATAATATGAATAGCGTAGCTGCTGTATGTTTTTATGTCGGGATGCTGGGAAGAGAATGTTGACGATAATTATTACACATTCTAATGAAACTTTGTTATTTCAAAAGAAAGTCTACAGATAAGCATAATATCGGTGTTGTTGGTGGTAGTGTTGTGGTTGTTATTGTTGCTGCTGCTGCTGGTGTTGTTGGTGTTGTTGTTGTTGTTGTTGTTGTTGTTGTTGTTGCTGTGTTCGTTCGTTTCTTTTGTTTCCTCTTTTAAAGTTTGGTGGATGCAAATCAGAGCTTCTAAGGAAAAAAAATGCCAAGCAAGTGAATTGAAAGAAGTGAACACAGCATGTGGTATATTTCTATTACTTATCAGCTTTATTTGAAACGAAATGATACTTCAGGGGTGTTTTAATGTCTACTCATGCTACACAGCAACTAAATGAGCTATCCTTACTGTGCCTAACAATTTAATAATATAGATATCTCTAATGATTGCTACAACCTTTTCTAACTCAGGTACTTCGCTTTATATTTTTGGAAGCCTTATCCCATCCCTTCCGCGCTACACTTTCAAAACGTTTTTTTCCTATGTTATATCCAACATAATCAATACTATTTTAATATCAGTTTGATAGACTAGGGTTTCCGAGCTTATTATAGAAACGTCCGTCCCCGAGTAAGGTGTGGGTCATAAATCACAGTGTTGTGGACTCGACCATCCCGGGTGTTAAAAAAGGCGAGTAACCAAAACACAGATGCTTATCTGAGAAATTGGTTGGAGGTTTCTATAGAGCTCGATCTCACACATTCTCCTCGAGAGAGAGAGAGAGAGAGTCTCACACACACACAAATCCTCTCTATCTCTTTCTCTCTCTCTCTCTCTCTCTCTCTCTCTCTCTCTCTCTCTCTCTCTCTCTCTCTCTCTCTCTCTCTCTCTCTCTCTCTCTCTCTCTCTCTCTCTCCATCTCTCTGTTCCTATCCCTTTGTCTGTCTGTCTGTCTATCTTTGTCAATTTGTCTGTCTGTAAGGAGAAACAAAAACAACCCAAAATCCATACTGTGTTATGGGACCCGTGCGTGAAAAGTTAATACCTTAAAAACTAATAAAAGTTATTAACATAGTTACAAATCTATCTGTTTATGATCAAAATACGACCAAGAAAAAAAGTCATTATAACCGAGAGTTTTCTCATTGTAACCGTCAGATTAGTCTAATTTATATATTAGCTCGAGCCGTCTTGAAAAAAACTTATCTTTTTTATAGGGTAAGAGGTAGTGCCGGTGGTAAAGTAAAAAACAACAACAACAAGCTTCAACAATTGCAAGAGTTTGTTCATTGCATTACAAACTTAAACGTACACAATAGTTTGATCTTTATACTTGCATTACCATACAAAACATTCACAACTATTTGACCTCTTGCCTTGCATTACCAAACTAGACTTTCATAATTTTTTATACCCTTGGCTTAGCCTTACCAAACGAGGTTTTCATAAAGATTTTACCCTTACCTTGCATTACAAAACAAGACTCTCGTAATCATTTGGACTCTTGCCTTGCATACGACTTTCGTAATCATTTGAACTCTTGCCTTGTATACGACTTCCGTAATTATTTGAACTCTTGCCTTGCCTTAGGAAATTAAATGTTCACAACCCCTTGACCCTTTACCTTGCATTGCCAAACCAGACCATCCCTACCCTCCTCCTTCCACTATCTTCACATTAATCTAGTCATTAGAGTTTTGCGATCACGGAAGCTTATGACAAAACGAAGACGATAGATGATCAAATCTGCATTGAAGCCTCCGGGGGGCGCGGTTGCCCTGGGGTAGAACATCGGCTTCCGACGCAAAAGGTCCAGGTTCCAACCCTGACGATTGCGCTCCCTACTGGTTGGGTCGGTGTCAGTTAATGTGACCGGCTGAGACAGGAGTCTTGGTATCCCCGCTCTGTCTCGTGTGTAGCAGCACATAAAAATTAATTGTCAGACGTCGGTCTTGGGGCATGTCCACAATATAGCCTATATAGTGCTGAATTTGAACGTTAAACCAACCCAACAACAACAACAATAACAACAACAAGGACAACAACAAGCACTGGAGCCTCATTATAGTTCTATCCTAGATTTACGGAGTCAACGATAATTATGAGCGATCAGAAAACCCTTACGCCTCCGGGCGTAATTACGTTCTTCGTGATCGTCGTATTGGTCGCAAATACTATAATATGATAAGCTGAGATGAAACTCTTGGTTTAACCGTAGACCTACTGCCTCTGTGTGGCAGCACGTAAAATTTATGAGACATGGGTTTCTGGACCCGTTCACGATATAGTCGTACAACTGAGGTCATACGTTATCGCCATGTCTGGATCGCGAAGTCTGTACTGTCCGCCCACACGTTGCTCAATCAATGTCGCAATCCCGACCATTTCCGATTGGGTCTCCGGACCTGAACGAAGCACCGGATTCGCCAATCAAACACGACCAGGACTGCCCACTGCTCGCTTTGGAAGGAGCTTAGGGCCTATGCATACATAATGACCGCTGTCCGAGATTTGTTCGGGCAAACTGGACAAAATGGACAAAACGGCCACCGCTGACGAGACTTGATCATTATTCTTAATTAGATAATGTTTGATCGGATAAAGCGTTCTCTCTCTCTCTCTCTCTCTCTCTCTCTCTCTCTCTCACTAGCTTTGGCTCTCCCTGTGTGTGTGTCCCTCTTTAACTTTCTCTCTCTCTCTCTTTTTATTTATATTTTCTCTCACCCCGTAATTCGTTATTTTTCATTTGCTGTTTATTTCTTTCTACGACTCACTCTTTCTCTCTCTCCCTCTCCCATCTCTCTCACTCTCTTTCTCTCCTATTTTCTCTCCTGTGTCACAACAAAGATCCTTTTACAAGAAGAAGTTTCTGGGTCCAACAAACTGACCTTTCTTTCGTTATAGAGGCAACAAAATAGACTACAGATCAAATTACTTTGCTCATCATTAAATTTTGGTATAAGCCCGATTACAATGTTCAAACATATTTGAACCGTTATGAATGTATAGTGTTCAAAGATATTTTATCAAGATATGAACGTATATGTTCAAAGATATTTATCAAGATATGAACGTATAATGTTCAAAGATATTTTATCAAGATATGAACGTACAATGTTCAAAGATATTTTATCAAGATATGAACGTACAATGTTCAAAGATATTTTATCAATACAAGAACGTACAATGTTCAAAGATATTTCATCAAGCTATACACGATAGGCAAGCTTTTATAAAGAAGAGAAGAAAATGTTAGATCTAAATTCGCGAATATTGAAGAATCTTAGACAGCGTGGTGATCTAGATAACATGATGATGAGGGATTA
>RQTK01000528.1:184959-194959 GCA_003991915.1 Elysia chlorotica
TATTATTCCCTAATCATATATTATTTCTTATTTCTTATGTCTAGACTTGTTGTTCTTAGGAAGAGTAAATGAAGGATGGAGCACTTAATTATAATTATCATTGAAGCCACTTATATTTATTATTCTGTTTGATGAAGCTAAGCAACTCGTCAACTCATAGAAATTTCCGTCACATTGTGTTTTTGGCCCTTAAAAAGTCATATTCTTTTCATAACAAGTTGTGAGAGATAATGAAGAGGAAAGAAGAGCGGTAAACAATGCTTCAAGATAAGTATAATAATAATGTTATCTCTAAATCGTGTCTGTTTTGATAATTCGTTTTCCCCCTTTACCTTGCGTTTTCCTGCCCTTACTTTATGTACATAACAAATTGTGAGAGATAATGAATAGGGAAGAAGAGTGGTAAACAATGCTTCAAGATAAGTATAATAATAATGTTATCTCTAAAGTGTCTGTGTTGATAATTCGTTCTTTCCCCTTTACCTTGCGTTTTCCTGCCCTTGCTTTATGTACATAACAAGTTGTGATAGATAATGAATAGGGAAGAAGAGTGGTAAACAATGCTTCAAGATAAGTATAATAATAATGTTATCTCTAAAGTGTATGTGTTGATAATTCGTTCTCCCCTTTTACCTTGCGTTTTCCTGCCCTTACTTTATGTACATAACAAGTTGTGAGAGATAATGAAAAGGGAAGAAGAGTGGTAAACAATGCTTCAAAATAAGTATAATAATCATGTTATCTCTAAAGTGTCTGTGTTGATATTCGTTCTTTCCCCTTTTACCTTGCGTTTTCCTGCCCTTGCTTTATGTACATAGAATATCCTATATCTTAACGTTAATATTGATTTCTGTGTGTGTTAATACGTCTTCTATAGAGGATTAATTAGCCCCTATCCTTATAGCCCACCGCTATTGTTCTTTCCCAATCCGCATGTTAAATCTCCTCAAACAACGTTCCTTTGTCGTGCGCCTGTCCACTTTCATGGCCTCTCATGAAACAATAAAACATTTCTATACTGCTGTCATATGCCTGGATTCAGCCAGATTGTTAGTACTATATTATTTTGCTGAGGTGAATATGAACCTTTGTATCTATATATATATTTGTTTGAACGTATTAAGGTGGCGGTTCACTAAAGCTGTGGATTCTTTTTATAGGATATTTTACCATGACTTAGATTATATCAACTAGCATGGATTTAGATGCTCTTTCCAATTTCTCTCTATATATCTATATATATGTATGTCTGTCTGCCTCTCCCTCATTTTCTTTAAATCTCCATGTAAGTCTCTTTCTTTCTTTTTCTACGTCTTTGTTATTTGTCATTAAAAATGTTCCTGTTACTCCGTTTTTCGAGCCCAACCAATTTCGCTCCCTACTGTTTGTGTCGGTGTCAGTTTAACGTGGTCGGCTGAGACAAGAGTTATAGTATCCCCACCCTGAGTCGTGTGTGGCAGCACATAAAATTATGAGACGTTAGTCTTGAGGCCCGGATACAGTATAGCCTGTATAATGGTGATGTTGGACGTTAAAGCAACTCATTTTAACTCTTAATATTTCTCTCACCTCTCTCCCTATTTCTCATTATCCCTGTGTATGTATGTATATATCTATCTGTTCTTTTCGTTTTTTCCCTTTTGGTAAAGATCTCACTCTCAATCTCGTTCATTCTCTATCT
Source organism: Elysia chlorotica (assembly GCA_003991915.1). Classification (NCBI taxonomy): domain Eukaryota; kingdom Metazoa; phylum Mollusca; class Gastropoda; family Plakobranchidae; genus Elysia; species Elysia chlorotica. The sequence goes on from RQTK01000528.1 coordinate 186,641, forward strand.
CTCCTTTCTGTTTTCATTGCCTCCCTATCTCTTTCACAATATCTCTTCTGATCTACACCCTTATATCTCTCCCTATCTATCTTGTCATCTGCCCCTGTTTTTTCTGTCTCCCTATCTCTCCCTTATTTTTTCACTATCTCTCTCCACATCTCTCACTCTATCTCTCCCTTACTTTCTCACTATCTCTCTCCACATCTCTTAGTCTATCCATCACTGTCTCTCCCTTAAAAGCCCTGCATGCAAACCTTCATTATTCAAATATTCCGGCATTGTTTGCATACACTAACCTGGGATGGGTTGGTCTTAAACATGGAACTCGATTTACATCCCTCCTTGATCAAGATCGAGACAGTAAAGAACACCTTGATACAGAAGATGACGATATGACAAGTATGCAAAAGGAACTAGACACGATCCTAGCAAATTTGTCTTTGAATTCCCATCAACGTATAGGATCCCTCAGGGGAACCTAGGACACGTCAACCCAGAGAGAGAGGGAGAGAGATAGAGAGAGAGAGAGAGAGAGAGAGAGAGAGAGGAGAGAGAGGGACAAACAGACAAACAGACAGACAGAGAGAGAAACAGATAGAAAGCAGGAAAGATCGAGTTTATAATAGCTTTTGCTTTTGCCTGCACAGTAAACAAAGTTTGTCAATGAACAAAGTTGAGGAAGAAAAAAAACAGCAATTTAATACTCTAAAATCGATTTGCTGATCAATTTGGAATTTTTATGAGACTAAAGAAGTTTGATCAGAGTTTGTTGAAAGAAAACGCCGAAAAACACGCAAAGAAAAAATTGCTCGAATATGGCGCAAAAATTGCTCGAATAGGGCGCAAAAATTGCTCGAATATGGACTCTCAAACTGTTTATTTAGCAATTACTCCGCTGAGGCAGCACGCGTTAGTAATGGCGATTGGAGGAAAAACTTTTAATGAACCCGTGTTTCTTAAGAATGTGTAGACTAAATGGAATAACCTGCAGGATTCAACGGTTGTTTTATTATAATTGCCATGAAACAACATGGTTAGTATGGATAACATTATTTTCTATAAAAAATTAACAATTTCAAATTGTATCTAACAACTTTTTTTGAACCCGAATTCCTTGATAGTGTAACCATAGGCTAAAATAAATTACGTGTAGGCCTCGATAGTTTTGAATTAATTTTCCCATCATGCACTAGTAGAAAGGTCGATAGGAATTATGCTAGGGGGCATGACAAAATGGGTTAGATCTGTGGTGAGGTCTGCTGATGAAATCCCCTTTTTTAGATTTCTCATAATGCACTATTAGAAAGGTAGATATGAATGGGGTCAAACTACTTTGATGACATACTTATTATTGGAGTCTTCAATGTGCTTATGCTAGGGTGCGTGACAAAATGGGTTAGATCTGTGACAATATCTGCTGACGAAATCCCCCTTTTTCGATGTTTTATTGATTTATCATTAAAATTTTAAGATATTGTTTTATTTTATTTGATGATACAAGTTTTCAAACATTGAAGTCTGAAGTGCCTTCAATTTAGCAGGCAATAAACATTAAAAAACGCTTTTTTTATATAGTACACGATTTGGTTGACCCGTTCTATTCTCAGCGCAATTTAAATAACTAGATCTATATGTTAAACACATTTAACCAACTTACTATGTCAATTTCCTGTGTTGAAATCTTTCCCCTCCAATCTTATTGAGTTAATTAATTGAGTTTAACGCCAGTCCCCTAACCACTCCCTATATATAAAAATTATTCTTATCAGCCTTGCCACCCTTTTTTTCACACCTTTTGGTTTAAATTTTGATTAAATTTAGGACCAGTCTAACATGTGACCACATCATTTATGTAAGGTTGTATCTCATTTAAAAATACTAAAGATTTAGAGTATTTGAGAAATTAGATAGGACATTGTGCCACTGAAGTGACCTCCGGTCAGTAGCCTCCAACCGATCGATTTTATATCACAGAGTTCACTGATCTTGGGGCACTAAGTACAAACAGAAAGTATATTTAGACGCTCGACTATGGTATCGAAAACACATGGCTAGTCGGGCTTCTAAATTTACGTTGTCTTTATACTTAAGACTTTTGATTTTTTTTTTTCATGTCGAAAAAAATAGCGTGGGCGAAGGAAGGGAAAGAAAAGGTTGTAATGGATATCCAGTTAAAGTCAGGTCATTGCTCCTTTATATACTGCCCTGACACGTCTGCCCCTCCCCCCCCCTCCCTTCCCGACCTTTTACTCAATATATGTTGACCATTATATCTTCTAATTCAGTAGTCTTTAAAAAAAAAAAAAAAGCTTGACTACTCTTAGCTCCCGCGCTTTGCACTTGTAGTCAATTTAATGACCCTTGAATATATAAAGTTAGTTCAGGAATCCAATTCCCAATTCAGTCTGAACCAGGTTAATATCGCCCTAATTCTTGTTTCAGCGGATGGATATCTGTTTACAACTCGAGTTATGACCTTAAAAGTACATACAGTAATGTAGCGAAGAACACCTGCAGATCAATGCGCACTCCGAAAATAAAGATGGTATGAATAGGAAGGTAGGGGGAGAGGGAGGCAAATGTCGTGTGAGGTAGAGCGTTGGTCTTCTAAGCGGGAGGTTCCCATAACCTTGTCAGGCGTTAGGTTTTGGATCCGTTTTCGATATAGCTATTAAGTAAAGACCACAGAGCACAACGAGAGAGATTGAACAGTGTCCTGGGTCAAATGCAAAATCTTTTTTGGGTGAATTTTTGCCATGCTACCAAATGAGAAAAAAATCTGGTCATATGCACGTAGTCGGGAGTGTAGTGTATTCAAAACTGCCAATTCAAACACCAATCAAAGTGTACAATAATTATCTAACCTCCCCAAAATAGTGTTCAAAGACGCCTAAAAATACTTTTTTTCTCCCTTAAATTGGCAGATCTACCTAAGCATGTCTTTAACAGGCTGCAGCGCGCCATCTGGTGAGATTGCTGGCCCTGCTACGGACAGCTGCTGTATTCACCAACGTTGACCATGACCCCGGCGGATTGATACTAAAGGCCTTGCAATACTGGAGTTCCTAGCCACAGCCAAAATGGCGACGATAGGTAAGGGAATATGCACCGGTTTGCAATCTTAGACTTAGGTAGCCAATGATGCGATCAGAAATAAATATAGAAACTGCACCGGTGTCCAATCATAGATTTGGAAGCCAATGACCCATGGCCGATGAGAAGGGCGAAATCGCCAGGGCTCGAATTTGGACCTTTCGCGTCGGAAGCCGATGTTCTGCCCCAGGGCAACCGCGCACCCCTCGATGAGCGATGAGAAGTGGGTATGAAAAACTGCACAGGTTTCCAATCATAGACATACAGAGCCAATGACCTACCAGAAATGAATATTGAAGCTGCACGGACGTCCAATCATAGACTTACATAGCCAATGATCGATGAGAAGTGGGTATGAGAAACTGCACCGGTTTCCAATCATAGACCTACATAGTCAAAGACCTACCAGAAATGGATATAGAAACTGCACCGGTTTCCAATCATAGACTTACGTAGCCAATGATCGATGAGAAGTGGGTAAGAGAAACTGTACCGGTTTCCAATCATAGATTTACAGGACCAATGGCCCAGGAGCGATGAGAAGTGGGTTAAAAAATGTTCACCGGTTTCCAATCATAGACTTACAGGGTCATTGACTAACCAGAAATGAGTATAGAAACTGCACCGGTTTCCAATCATAAACATACGTAGCCAATGAACGATCAGAAATGAATATAGAAACTGTATCGGCGTCCAATCATAGACTTACGTAGCCAATGAACGATGAGAAGTGGTTAAGCGAAATTGCACCGGTTTCCAATCATAGATTTACAGGACCAATGACTAACCAGTATAGAAACTGCACCGTTTTCCAATCATACACTTACGTAGCCAATGAACAATCATAAATGAATATAGAAACTTCGTGGACGTCCAATCATAGACTTACAGAGGCAATGACCAATGGCCGATGAGAAGGGCGAAAGAAAAACTGCACCGGTTTCCAATTATAGACTTGCATAGCCAATGACCGATCAGAAATGAATATAGAAACTGCACCCTTTTCCAAGCATAGACTTAGCAAGCCAATGAGCGATGAGCGATGAGTTGAGTTGAGTTGAGTTGGTTTAACGTCCAATATCAGCACTATATAGGATATAATATGGACGGACCCCAGGACTGACGTGTGACAATTTATGTGCTGCCATACACGAGACAGGGTGGGGATGCCATCACTCCAGTCTCAACCGTTCACATTACACTGACACCGACCCAACCAGTAAGGGGCAAAATCGCCAGGGTTCGAATCCGGACCTTTTGCGTCGGAAGCCGATGTTCTACCTGATGTTGGACGTTAAAACGAACTCAATTCAACTCAACCCCAGGGCAATCGCGCCACCCTCTATGATCGATGAGAAGTGAGTAAGAAAAATTGCACCGGCGTCAATCATAGACTTAAAGAACCAATGACCAATCAGAAATATGTATAGAAATTGCACGGCCGTTCAATCATAGAGTTACATAGCCAACGTGTGGGTGGCAAAGTCTGTGTCTAAACTCTACATCGATAGAGATTTAGATGCAGAAATCTACACTGACGTCTAGCCGTAGCTCAGTCGTAGACTTACGAAGTCAATGACCGATCACAAAACCCCGTGTCTAAGAGGCTTGACAATGTTATCCTTAATTGCCTTTCGCATCGCAAAGTCTGTGATCAACATATATATACCGTATTGACAGAGATCCAGATGGAGGCCGTGTACCAGGCCTGAAGCCATTTAGCTGCAGCTGGGGTCAACGCCTGTACATGGCTTCGTGGCATGATCTGAGGGCAATGAGCTTGGGCTTAATGTCTCTCTCGAATTATTTTATGATCAATCTTTCTCTCTCTCTCTCTTTATATCTTTATTAACTATTCTCTTTCTCCCTCTCTCTCTCTCTCTCTCTCTCTCTCTCTCTCTCTCTCTCTCTCTCTCTCTCTCTCTCTCTCTCTTCGCTTTCTCTTTTTCTTTCTATCTTTCTTAACTATTCTCTTTCTCCCTCGCTCTCTCCCCTTTTCTCTCTCTATCTCTCTCTCTCTCAATTTCTCCATTTGTGTTCCTTTCTCCCATTTTCTGTCTCTAAATTCATGCCTGACTGTCTGTTTGTCTGTCTGTCTGTCTCTATCTCTCTCTTCCCTTTCCTTTCATTTTCTGTATCTCTCTCTCTCTCTCTCTCTCTCTCTCTCTCGCTTTCATTTATATCTCATCATCCACCTATGTTCATCGCATCCCTCCCTCTCTGTTTCTTAATATTATTTATCTATGTGCCTTCACGTCCGTGCCCCCACCCCCTTCTTTTGCTATCATCTTTTCATTTACAGATGATCAGAGCTCTCTTTTAATCTTTTTCTCTCTTTTTCGTTCCATTCTTTTTTTGTTTCTCTCAGCCCTTACCTAACCTCTCTCTTAGAACTAAACAAGCTAATTAACGTATTTATATCTTTAGATGCACTCATTGAAAAATATCAGATGTTATAATTGTTATGTTGCACACATAAACGAAACATTATTTTGAATTAAGAAATAGAGAGTTTCAGTGAGAAGCATACAAACGGACAGACAGACAAACAGACAGGTAAAGACAGGGTCATGAAGAGAACTACAAGGACATATAAATTCGACTATATCAAATCAGCTCCTTTACAAGTAGTAACTTCGTATAATGAACACCCATCTAGAGCCCAAGAGAAAAATAAACAACCTCTTAAAAGCTAAACAGACAGACAGACAGACAGACAGACAGGTAAAGACAGAGTCATAAAGAGGAATACAAGGACATACATATAAATTCGACTATATCACATCAGTCCCTTTACAAATAGTAACTTCGTATAATGAACATTATCCATAGCCCAAGAGAACAATAAACAACCTCTTAAAAGCTAGTTCGGCCTCAATGGCCCTTCACTACAACAATGTTTTCAGGTGTCCTTGCTTTGATGTCGTTACTACTTCCAGTATTGGTATGGCTTTCCTTTATACAGCCCCTGGATTTAAACACGACTCTTATCGTTCCTTTGGTGGATACGTGGCAAATAAAAATTGTATATCGAGAGAGGAGCTACAAAGAAGTGTCAATGGAACAAAGAAGAGTCAATAAAGCTACAAAGAAGAGTCAATGGAGCTACAAAGAAGTGTCAATGGAGCTATAAAGAAGTGTCAATGGAGCTACAAAGAAGTGTCAATGGAGCTACAAAGAAGTGTCAATGGAGCTACAAAGAAGTGTCAATGGAGCTACAAAGAAGTGTCAATGGAGCTACAAAGAAGTGTCAATATAAATAAAGAAGTGTCAATATGAACAAAGAGGTGTCAATGGAGCTACAAAGAAGTGTCAATGGAGCTACAAAGAAGAGTCAACGGAGCTACAAAGAAGAGAACAATTTAATGGACTAAAAAGAAGAGTGCAGCTATAAAGAAGAGTCAATGGAGCTACAAAGAAGAGCCAATGGGGCTACAAAGAAGAGCCAATGGGGCTACAAAGAAGAGCCAGCGGAGCTACAAAGAAGAGTCAATGGAGCTACAAAGAAGTGTCAATATGAACAAATAAGAGTAAATGTACCTACGGATGCCTTGGTCCAAACAAATGACGTAATCGTGTGTCTTGTTAATTTATCGTAACGCATAATACGTGGTACATGGCTTACCTAATGATGGTTATTTGGCCAAAATGTGCACTCGACCATTAGAATTACGGTTTCGTGCCAATTGATTACGATTTATTGCCAATTAATTAGGATTTCTTACATAAACTACCCTTAATCGTCGATACCTTAACTCCATTTTAATTAATAGTTGAGTTTAGACTTAGGTGTTATGTGTAGCGAAGTTTCAAAGAGCGCAGGGACATATTGTTATCTAAAGCTTAAAGTTATGTTAATCAATTGGCGTAACGAAACATAAAGTTCTGAGTGATGAATCAAATAGCGTAGGAATATGTAAAACAATATATTTTTGTATTACGAGTGGCGACATCAAAATATTAATGGTTATATCTGCAGTTTTGGTAAAATAAGATTTAGATCTAAAGGAATGATAAGGTTCTGTGTGTACATGAGAATTATTCAAAAGAAGACTGTAAAGATAAGAAGCCGGGTTAGGAAAATAAGAAAACATTGAGACCAATGGCCTAGTGATAAATCTGTTGAAGTCCAAAGTTTCGATTGCGTTTTTCTCAAATGCAAAAAGCGCACAAAGTGTAGATGGGACTTTGGTAGTGTCACCTCAAGTAGTATGCACCAGCATGAGGATAAATCAAAGTGTTCGATTACAAAAGAACTTATGGATGTATTAATATGTATTAATGAGTTCAATATTTATCAATGACTTTGCGTTTGTATCAGAAAATCCTAGAAATTTGTTTTGCTAAAAAGCGTAGGTTCTTCATCGTTATCATATCAACGAGCAAAAGGATTATATAAAAGAGCGGTGACATGTATCGAATTGAAATTTATAGGTTTCGCGTCATACAAAAGGTTTCGAGCGACAACAGAGTAATGATGTTTGTATTTGTAGACCATTCCAACCTTGTTGGTGGTTCGACAATTTTGAGCATTGGCATTATAAAGTGAGTATCGGGCAACAAGCGAATGGTATTCAACTATACAATGCTTAGGCCGACATATATAGAAGTTCGATGATAAGGGGTAAGGCAGTCAAATAGTTGAAATAAAAGGAACGAGCAATATGATTTCATGTGTTAATGATAGTCAAGGAGAATACAACTTATATCGACTTAGACCGACGTATAAAGCAGTTCAAACGACCTTGAGTCATGACGGCAAATAGTTAGAATAAAAGGAACAAGAAATATAACAACACGTATTAATGATAGTGAAGGATACAATGCTAAGACGGATTTATATAGCAGTTCAAACAACTTTGAGTCCTAACGTCAAAAGGTTAAAATTACAGGAACAAGCAATAATAATTACATGTATTAATGAAAGTCAAGGATACAATGCTTAGACAGACTTATATAGCAGTTCAAACGACCTTGAGTCCGAACGTCAAATAGTTAATATCAAGGAATGTGCAAATAACATTAATTTATATTGAGGGTAGAATTGCTTATACCGACTTACATAACACTTCAACGATATTGAGTAAGGACATGAAATAGTTAATATCGAGTAAGGAGTACATGATAGCCAAGGACACAGTCTTTGACAGACTTATAAAGCAGTTCAAACGACCTTGAGTCAGTGCGTCAAATTAATAGTCAATATCAAGGAAAGGGAAAATAGCTCTAATTGAC
>RQTK01000528.1:196706-214308 GCA_003991915.1 Elysia chlorotica
GCTTCTTTCCATTGTAGCACTTTGATTATGTTTCAGTGATTGCATATTCATTATTATTATTCTCTAGCCCACTTGATTAATATTTCTTTTCTAGTAACAGAATACAGAATACAGAGTACAGAATACTTTATATTGTGACAAGTTCCGCTCCTTTAAATACAATAGTTCTATGAAAGACCTAGATGCAAGTTCTTTTAAAATACAAACATGAATAATAAGCATCATGAAACTTTGAACATAGCTAATTACATGATGTTATCAGAGACCCAAGTGCCTACGGCCTAGAATCGATAAAACAGTTTTCTTGTTACTAGTGGTTTGTTTTATGATTCTAAATAATACATTTGCCTATTTAAGATTTAATGCGTATTATATTTGCATAAAAACGGTGAATTAAGTCTTCAGATGAAATAATATTGTATTTCATAATAAAAATTATTGTGTATTTTTGTTCTGGTTGAAATTAAATCTTATTAAGAATTACGAGGGATGAAAATTTTTTTTATGTTTATTATTATATTTTTCATATCCATTTTTCTCTATTATTAAAGGTATTTTTTCTTTTTCAATTTTTACTTATGGAAAACATGAAGGTTACTGCAAATATATGCGCAGCACAGTTGCGAAATTTATTTAATATGCGTAGGAAATAGCATGTTAAATTTATTAATACACAATAAATTATTGGAGTAAGCTATGAGTAACATGACAACTAACCCAACATATTGATATACAGGTAATTTTTGCTTGCCGTTATTGCAGTTAGTTTGTTTTAATTCACACCGTATTTTTGTTACCTTAATTGACTGTTTGGGACGCATTTTTCTTTTTGTTGTTTTTTTTTTTTTCATGCTTTTTTAGCACTCGCCAAGGGAGTTCGTGATTGTTGTTACGATTGGTGACGAAACAGTATCAATCAATAAAAGTTAATTAATACATGCACATCATAATAAACAGTACTTAGAAATATGTCCCATCAGTTTGAGCATTACAGGCTTTGCCATTCACACGACAATAACATAATTTAATGATGACATAATCGCGCCCTTTAAGGGCTGAGTTTTTCCGATCGCTCATTGGCTTTGTAAATCTAGGACAGTCGGTTCAGTTGGGTTGGTTTAACGTCCAACATTAGCACTATATAGGCTATATTGTTGACGGGCCCCAAGACTGACGTCTGACAATTTTATGTGCTGCCACACACGAGACAGGGCGGGGATACCATGACTCCTGTCTCAGCCGGTCACATTATACTGACAACGACCCAATCAGTAAGGAGCGAAATCGCCAAGGCTCGACCCGAACCTTTTGCATCGGAAGCCGATCTTCTACCCCAGGGCCACCGCGCCCGCCAAATATAGAATAAATTCATGATTGTACGCTAAGGCAGATTCCCTAACTTATCGTCCTCATTTTGCTATGGACACGATTATCGCAAGAACTCTAATAACACAGGGAATACAGTCACTCGGTACTGCACCCAATTTATAATTACAACGATCCCTCTAATCCCTGCGGTAATTATAAGGTAGGATCGATTCAAACACAAAACAGCCTTAGGCGAACTGACTTGCAGCAAGTTGTATTTATCTGTTTCGCCAAACGTACGTGATAATAGGCGATAAACTAGATAAAATTGTATAAATAGATAGGGATTTTACGAAGTGAACTGAAGGTACAATTTTATTGCTTTATTACCATTTCAAACTATAAGCATACTTGAAAGGGAAAGGGGCAATGCTTAACAAAGCCAAGTTTGTGATGTAAAAAGATTTGTTTCTTTATGGTTGGGTTGTTATCTAGATTAGTATTATTATTTTCAAAGTGTGTCATATTTCTCGGTCTGATTACCTATATAATACATTTAAATAGGTTTACATTGATATTTATTCATTGAAATTTTACTAGTATGTCCCTACTATTCTGTTGTGTTTCTGTTGTTGCTATGTTATTGATGAGGATATTGTTGTTGTTGTTGTTGTTGTTGTTGTTGTTGTTGTTGTTGTTGTTGTTGTTGTTGTTGTTGTTGTTGTTGTTGTTGTTATTGTTGGTATTGTTTATAGTTTTATTCTTTTCTCTGGCTTTTGCAGCTTCTTGCTGTATTTATAGTTCATGCCGTTCCTTTTGCTTGAAGCTATCTTATATCAATTTTTTCTATTACAGATATCTAACTTTTTTAAATAGTAAAATATATCAATAAATGCCCTTTTCTCTGTCTCTCTATTTTTATATCTGACACTGTCTCTAAGACTTTCTGTTTCTCTCTCTCTCTCTTCTCTCTCTCTCTCTCTCTCTCTCTCTCTCTCTCTCACCATGGCCTACATCCAAATCATTTCTATTTCCGAACCTTTGCAAACCTTCCCTTTGCGTGCCACGTTTCTATTGCAATCAAACTTGAAGGCCCCCACCCCACATACAGTTATGCCTACCCATATAATATTAAACTCAAAGGTAATTCTGACGTTTCGTGCAAATCTATAGGATAAAATAACGAATCCGGATTAATTATTGATGAAATAGATCTGCAATATCTGCAAGGTGTTGCCTCGAGCCGAAAGGGATTCTATAATTAATAATAAGATACCGGGTTATTGTTTTCTTGGGCATCTTTCCCAACTAATTAACCGTCTACAATATAGCCTATATAGTGCTGGTGTTGGACGTTAAACCAACTCCTCACTCCCAACTAATTACATGGCAATCTACCACTCGACCTATAGAATATTATACAGTTTGAGTACACGTAAGCTTCTTCACTCGCCTGCAATATTTAAGGCAATTGTTGTACAGCGCTGATGAGGCGGAGGTTTTTGCTTAGCGTACAGTGTCAACTCCATATAGGCTATATTGTGACGGATTGCAAGACTAATATCTGATAGTTTTACGCGCTGCCACACAGAGACAGTGCAGAGTCAGGAAGACCGTGACTCCTATCTCAGCCGGTCACATTTAGTGATAATGAATCAATCAATAGGGAACGAAATGGGGATTATTAATTTTTTGACCGTCGAATTGATCGTAAGTTTCGAACCGGTGACCTCTCGATTGAGAGATCAACGCCCTACCACTTGTACCAGTTCGACACCACACAGTAAAGAAAATACAAGTTGGGTTCACATAAGCCTGTAATCTTTAAATCAATTGGAAAGATCTACAGCTCTGTTCACGTTGAGTTGGATGCTTAGCCTACCGCGTCAACATTATGTAGACCATTGTGGGAGGGTCTCAAGACCAACGTCTGAAAATTTTACGTGATGTCACACAGAGGCAGTTCAGGATACCATGATTCTACAGAACTACATTCATGAACTAACCCCCAAAAGGACTTACAAAATACCAAAGGCATCAGCGTGGCAAACGTTCCATGTGTATAAAAACAAAGAGGTGAAAGGGCGGACCGAGAAGACCGCAAATTGTTCGCCATAATAATTATTATTCTAGCGGGCCATACAGGATGCCGAATGTCAACAAAATTGCCCATTTAGTGCCGCCTAATTGGTGAAAAAGGCGTGGGTGAGAGTGGCAAGATATGCCAGGTCAATGAGTAAAACAGCATACACATTAAGGCCAGAATCAGACTGCCGCTGGTGGCTGTCAGACCAAAAGTAAAAAAAATGCAAGAGGGTTTCATACTCAAGCCACAGTCCCACCTCAGCCACCAGCGTCAGTCTAACTCTAGCCTAAGTGGTCTCTTGGACTAGGGGTAGTAAGTACAAAGTTGTGGTAAGCAAAGCTTAGGACTCGTCTTAAGAAATGAGAATAAAAAGACTTCTTACGAGAAGTTGTAAGCTACATCAACGTTGTACTTACGGCCCAATACTACTAACAGTGCTAGATATGCTAAAATTAAGATTTACTCCAGCGACTGTTGGAGTAAATGCTTTCGGACTATTATAAAGGCTTTGTCATAGTGACAAAGTTATTGTGTCCTTATAAGTACATGTGGGGGGGGGGGGGTTAGTTGTCTCAAGTTATAGAGCGTTGGCCTCCATATTAAAGGGTCCGCGGTTCAAATCCCACGATCTGTCAAAAATGTATTTGTCCGATTTCATCTCCGACTCGTTTGTGTCAGTTTAATGTGACTAGCTGAGACAAGAGTCCAGGTCTCCCCGCCATGTCTCGTGAAATTGTCAGCACGTAAAATTGTCAACATCAGTCTTGAGGCACGTCCACAATATAGCCTATATAGTGTTGATGTTTGAGGTTAGGCAACAAAAAAAAAACAAACGTTGTTAGTGCATGTATTTATTGAGAAGCTTTGCGTGAAGGATTGGCCTCAGTGGTAGAGCGATGTACATTGGTCTTCAGTTCGAGAGGTACCGGTTTGAACCGACGATCGGGTAAAATTGTTCGTTCCCCACTGGTTGGTTCGGTTGGTACTTACACTTAACCACTGAGACATACTAATTGGTGAAAAATTCGTGGGTGAGAGCGGCAAAGTATGCCAGGTTAATGAGTAAAACAGCCCACACATCAAGACCAGAACTAGACTGCCGCTGGTGGCTGAGGTAGGGCTGTGGCTGGACTTTACGAAACCCATTTAACTCACTTACACTTAAACACTTAGAGATAGACTCAGACACAACTGCAGTAATTTTGTGGCGTTTTTTTTTCATCCCCATGGCGGAAAAAATGCGAAACAGATTAACATTTGCATAAAGATTATCTTATCTTAACCTGTTTGATGTAAAAACAGAAAAAACGGTCTCATATAATATAAATAGTGTTGTGGTTGTTGTTGTTGTTGTTTTAGTTGTAGTTGTTGTTGTTGTTGTTGTTGTTCTTGTTGTTATGGTTGTTTTTTTTATAATGCTCTAACTACATAAAGTCAAGAAACGGATTAACTGTTCTCTTTTTATTTAGTTTGGTTGTTTGTTTGTTTTTGCTTTGTTTTTGTTTTGTTTTGTTCTTGTTTTCTGTCGTTATAAAAAAAAAATTGTCGGTACGTGCTAATAGACTGAAAGAATAAGGAGAAACAATATTCGATACCATTGCGTAAGTTTCATATGCTTTTTAGGGCTTACCGAAGAGTGTGAAATACTAAATCTATAGTCTTTGGTACGACCAGAGAGCCTATGTTATATACAATGGTCGAACAAGATATTATACAATACAGATGTAGACAGCCAATAGTCTAAAAGATCAAGTAAAGTGTTGAAATACCGACTTTATAGTCTTTGGTACGATCAGAGTCTCTGTTATATATAATGGTCAAACAAGACACTATACAATACAGCTGTAGACAACCTCTCGTCTAAGAGATCTGGTAAAGTCCTAGCACAAAAGCTTGATAACACCCAGTGGAATGTGATAAGTGCCGCTAATCATCGTTGTTGTCTGGGGGTATTCTTTTCTGGGAGGGACAAGTCAATAGAGGAGCTTTGCCACACAACGCTGGTATTATAAATGCTGTCTGTTTCATCATAGAAAACATTGTGGAGCGTGCAGTAAGCTTAGCACTCTATTTCAATTAGACTAGAAAACGTTCCATCAAGTACACAATTAATGATGGGTTTTCACGAGGATGAGAATGATGAGGATGTTGGTGAATATTGTGATTGGTCTTGCTAAAAGTTAGAATAGTGTTGGTGAGGATAAGTATCAACAATCATAACTACAATAGTTTTTGTCTCAACCCATCTCCTAACTGCTTAATGTATGTTTGTGGTTTTTAGTCTCTGAAATAATTGAGGATTACAAATGTAGATCACAATGAAAAAAAATAGACATTTCACAATAGACGACTTTCGAGATGACTCAATTTCAAGTTTCAAAACTTTCTTCATTCATCAAGCTTCGCAGGATCTACCAACATTTGTAATATAGCCTATAAAACGGCGTTTGGATTAAAATACCATCTGAAGATACAAGAATGAGATTTGCTTCGTAGACTAAGGTAGATAACTAAAGGTGACATGTCTGGTTTTTCTATTGTGGCCTTCAAATACCAACAACAAACACTACACTATACCCTTTACCTATACATAAACAAATCAAAACTTTGTTATAGAGACTGAGCGATCCACCAGTTTCCGGAGCCGACCCAAAATACCGGATGTTCAGAGAACCTCAGAGGGTTAATATTCCATAGTGGAATTAACAATGGAGACTCTAGAGAAGTAAACACTTAAACAGCCAACCCAAGGACACTGTGGCGATTTTCATAATTTCGGACATAGTTTTTATATTGCTTCTTCTTATATTCTATATACCTTTCTCTTTCTCTTCTATGGGTTTAACATGGCTCTCTCGCTCTCTCTCTCAGCCGTCATCTCTCTCTCCCTCTCTCTCTGTCTTACTCTCTCTCTCTCTCTCTTTCTCTCTCTCTCTCTCTCTCTCTCTCTCTATTATTCTTCAGCTTTGTGCCGAACTATTAGTCTCTACCTACTTCTATATCTTCCTATCTTTATATTTCAACGCTTTATTGTTTGTGGCTTTATTGTCCTTAAATCCCTCCAGTCTTACAAATACCAACACCAAACACTAAATCCCCCCTCCACTCTTACAAATACCAACACCAAACACTAAAGCAAAGTCAAACGTTGTAGATAGATAGTTAGATAGATAGATAGAGAGAGAGAGAGATAGAAAGAGAGAGAGAGAAATAGAGAGAGAGAGAGAGAAAGAGAGAGAGAGAGAGAGCAGTTTCCGGAGCCAACCCAACAAGCCGCAGAACAAAAGATGCTCAGAGACCCTCAGGCGGTTTATATTCCATAGTAGAATGAACAATAGAGACTCTACACAAGTAAACCTCAAACCACTTCTAGGGACAAGGCAGCGATTCTCATAAACTCATAATAAAAATGTGTATTTTCTATAGAAATATCCGTCTTCCGCTCTTATTTCCCTCTCTCTATCTTTCTCTCTCTCCCTCTCTCTCTCTCTCTCTCTCTCTCATCTAATCTCACCGACCATTCTGATAGTTAGGAATTCAGGAATAGTTTTATATAGCCTCTAGATATATACGTCTTTCATTTTCTCTTGGCTGGATCTGGGTTTTTTTCTCGATACCTTCCTACCGCAGGTGTTTATGATCTCCTCTAAATCTATGCCTTTCTTCTATTTCTTTATGCCTTTATATTTTTACTCTTTTTACTTTGTTTACATGTCTGTAAGTAATTATTCATCTATGTACTACAATGATTGTTAATAAAACGTTACTTCAATTCCTCTTGTCGCAACATGTTCCGCGCTCATTGTCTATGAATCACGTAGTGTGTCTTTGTCAGTTGGTTTTTAAAAGTCTATAGTCAGCCACTTGGCTATATGCCACTGACGTAGTACATATACATTATGTAAAATCATTCTGAAGCCTTCATGTTTTTATCAATCTACTAAATATCTTTTCCTCTGATTCAGACGCTGAATTTAATCTATCCAATAATCGGATCTCAAAGGCTAGACATTCCTTTAAACCTGAATGCCCTACCCCAGTATTACTAATATAATCTCCTTGTCCAAGACATAGTCCTGAAATATTAAAATATTTCCCACAGTGCTATGTTGATATGTGTTTAATTTGACATTGCAGCACAATTCAGCAAGTCAAACCTAACAAAGCACTGGAAATGTAGAAGCCATTTTCAGTAGAGTAGTGTTTAAGCTTATGAGGCTGACACCAGAGACTACAGGTGTACATTATCTGCTCACAATGTGATTTTGTGTACTCACCTTAACCTCTGCAGTTTGTTCTAACACCCCCACTGCTCTCCCGGGTTTGAGCCTTAGCGATTTAGCACCCTACTGGTTGGGTCGGTGTCAGTATCATGTGACCGGCTGAGACAGGAGTCATGGTATCCCCGTCTGTCCTGTCTCGCGTGTGGCAGCTCATAAAATTGTAAGATGTTAGTCTTGGGGTCTGTCTACAATATATCCTATATAGTGCTGATGTTGGACGTTTAACCAACTTAACAACAATATCCACTGCTCTCCCCGACACCCCCCCCCTCTCTTGCGTCGGAAGATTGTTTTCTGGCTCTATTTGTCTCGCTGACAGGCAATCTATCCGGCCTTCGTGTTACGCTATACGGGCAGTCGGGCAAGCGAAGATCAATAACCAAAGATTCGATCAGCAGCTTTAATGTTGACCTAGTAAAAACGTTGAAAAACCTTTTGGGTTGAGACAATCTCCCACCATAACACCAGACCTAGACTCACGACAGGCAGTTCGCTGCACGGTTTTTAATTTAGTGATTGTTGGAGAGGGCACTATTGATAGACATACTTTTTTTATTTATTAATTTTTAAGTGGTTTTCAGTTGTTTCTTTCACATTATTGTAGCAAAATCGTTGCGTAGTGCGACATCTCATGAATGGTGGAAAGTGTTCTATTGATAGATGAATGAATGAGCCGAATACTGGTCTCTTTGTGTTTAATTCGTTTTGCTTTCTAGTTTGTTTAGCTTAAAACGCTTCTTTGCGTCTGTGTGTGTGTGTGTGTAAGAATCAATTCTACAACATGGGCATATAGGCCAACAACTGGTCTGCTGTTGTTGTTGTTTTTTTTCAAAAATATTATCGTAACAGAATAGTTGCGTAGTGTTTAATCTCATTGTTTTTGGAGAGTGATCTACCAATAGAGCAATTTAAGAACCACATACTGGTCTCTTTTTGGAGGAAGGGGTGGGGGGGGCGTGCCAAAGTTTTTTTTCTAATTATTATTGCTGGACAATCGCTGCGTAGTGTTTGGTGTTAGGATTAGTTGGAGAGTGAACCCTATAAATAGATCGATTGATTGAGCGATTGGCTTATTATTTACATTTATTGTGTTATTGGTAAGTTGATTGATTGGTTGGTTTCATATCACTCTTTCCTTTACAAGACTATATAAATCTTTGTGCATATAGAACGAAGTCTCGTGGAGACGTCGGGGTTGGACAGCTTAAGTGTCAGAAATCTTGACCTGGGTATGTGCGGTGAGTCGCAAATTCCTTTATATTCCGACTGAGACAGGGATCCTGGTATGTCTGCACTGTCTCTGTGTTACAGTACTTGAAATTGTCAGTGGTTAGTTTTGGGACCCGTCCACAATGTTGCCTTACAGTTGACGTAGGACTTTTAGAAACTGATTCACTTCCTCACGCCAGTTAACCTAAAAACCACATTGCTTTGGGCGTGTCTGAAAAACAAAACCAACAACAAAATGATCTAAAAAAGGGAAACTTCCATCTTTTTTTTTCGGAGTTTTTTGTTTAGCGTTTCAGAGTTAGTTTTAGGTCCGCTCGACGATAATTAGAGCATTGCTGCTGACGTTGGCGGCTCAGAAACAATCTCACTCACTCACTCACTCACTCACTCACTCACGCATTGTCTACTATATAGTACCACAGTGGTTAGGTTTTTAAGTAGGGCACAGACAGTTCCTGGTTTGAGCATAGTACTGTGACAGCTGGCACACAATATGCCCATTAAGTTGTTTACTCTAATGGAAGGTCTCGTTATTACTAATTAAGAAACTATTATGATATCTTCTCCATCAAACAATGAAATTAGCGCGGCCGGTCCCTTGCACAATTTTTTACCTGTTTCTTTAATTGTGGTTTAATTTTAGTTATTTTCTAATTATTGATGTTACTATTATAATTATAGTCTATTAAACTCTCTGGACAAATAATATGTCATCTCATAAGTAGCAGAACAAAATCATATCCGCACAGAAAATACTTACAAAATCAAAATAGAGGAAGACAAACATGTTCAGAACAAAAAGAAGGATTTTTTTCTGTTTCAGATCTTTAAAAAGGTGTCGTTGAGTTTGTTTTTTTTTAATGTCCAAGGGTGTCTTAAGAGAACAGAGGTAAAAGGTATGTGTTTCAAGTCCGACATTTTGCTTGATTTTTAGTTCTACCTCCCATTTGGACATACAGTTAACGCAAAGCATCACGGAAAGGTGACCACGTTTTTCACACTGACTGTTCTTCTTTTTGACGGGAGTTCAAAAATTTAATTTAGCTTTCTCCGGTTTCCATAGACAAGGATGTCTATAGTAAGATAAGATAAGACAAGATAAGACTTTATTATCTCTTAGGTAATTTGGTCTTGGTCGTACATATATACACTTAGACACTTGGTTCAATTTAACAACATCAATACGTATGTGAGAAAGAAAATAAAATGAACAATTTGTATACATGTAATATGATTTCAATTACATAATGTCAGACATATATAATTATTATTCAGAAGAACATACCCCTTTACACATATACAAACATACACGTAGCCCTAAAACCACAAGTCCGCAATGTATAGTAATTTTATAGCAATCTAATGAAGGCTGGTACAAACAAGAGAAAGGTAAACTTATTTCCAAAAAATGTGAAGTTTACCAACATACCGATACAAATCTAAAAACGGTAATATCACGTTCAAGATCGAGAGACACATTGGACTTGTTTTAACTCTTTTTTTGGTAACACGATATCCTACTGTGTGCTTTGAGAAGTATTGGTTCACTGGGAATAATTATGATTAGTCGTCGATTCTAATCAGTGGTTCTGTCGTAAAATTTCCGGTGCAACATAATGAACATCACTGTTGGAAAAGGATATATATGAGAGAGAGAGAGAGAGAGAGAGAGAGAGAGAGAGAGAGAGTAGGCAGATATCAACCTTTGGTTGAAGAAAGCGAAGAAATGGAAACCGAAATTAAAAAAAGCAAAACAAGCAGAAAATGTATTTTAAAGTATAATCATTAGCTATCAGATTTTAAAGTCGTGATAGTATGACACGATTCTGAGGGAGAGAGAGAGAGAGAGATAGAGAGAGAGAGAGAGAGAGAGAGAGAGCGAGAGAGAGAGAGAGAGAGAAAAAAAAATAAAGGGGGAGATAAAGAGAGAAATATATAATTATCAGGCAGAAGAAAAAGGTGGGTGACTGGGAGAGCACAAAATAACTGTAATTTAACGTGTTTCCTCGTGGTCCTGTTTCGAGAAGTCAATATTTTATTCACTCATTTTAACTACGTTTTTGAAATGATATTTCTTGTTTATGTTTATCAATATAAAAATTATAGGCGAAAGTTATTGAAAATTCAGCATTGCTACAGTATTATTATAATTTATTAATTTATTATCGCAAGGAAATTCTCGTATGAATCATTGCAAAGCAATGTTGATTTATTACACACGCTCAGTATGTCACAGGAATTAATGTGCAGTAAAACAGGAATGAGCAACCCGGAAAGAGATTTTTGCATATCACATACCGTGACTCATAATAATAAAAAAAATAATAACCCACAATAGCCAATGATCAACTTGTGGTATGCAGTAGCTTTCAGAATATTACTACTAAATTGTATAATGTATTGATCAAAGAAAATATCACGATTTCACAATTGTCGCGGAATTTCCCTAGTTGTATTTGTAATCACGCACGTCTTAATTGGAACTTAATTAACTTGTGTGATGTATTCATCAATGAGAATAGCACGGTTTCACAATTATAGGGGAATTTCCCCAATTGTAATCACGCACGTCTTAATAGGAAACTCAATTGGCACAATACATTCCAGCACTTATTATCCAGCCATGTTGAGGAAGTAGAATCAAAGGGAAAATTACATACACACAGTTTTAATTACCCTTGAATTGATATTTTTTTAATCTTCTCACTATTATACGAGATTTTTTTTTTTTGCGATTTCGATTAAAAATTTTCGTTTTAATTTACTATTAACTTTTCCATGAAAAATCCACTTTCGAAACTTTGACACTACTACATCTATATCTAGAGATATACAACACATCTAAAAAATTCTAGACATTGCACAAAACTTTAGCGCTTCATCTTAACTATGCTATTGCGACACTTTGGAAACTTTGACGAGAAATCCATTAGTAAAATGTTTCGTTCACTTTACAATTATATAACACATCTAAGAAATTCGAGACATTGTGAGTAACTATAGTGTTGAATTTTAAGGATGGTAAAATTCTCACCACTGTACTGGTACTATCCACAATCAAAATAGTAGCGCTCTAGCCCACTAATTAAACTGTATGAACTGGCCTCAGCGATTTTTTTTCGTTTGCACTGCAATATCTGCATCTATAACACGTCTAAGAATTTAAGACGTTGTGAGCAATTAGACCTAGACTTTAACGATGCTAACATATCTCTACTGTACCGGTATATGATACTACAATCAAAGTACTCTCTAACCCACTGATTGAACACTGGCCACATAGAAATTTTTCGTTGACACTGCTATAGACTTAGATTACGCATCTAAGAAATTCGAGACATTGTGCGTAAATTTAGTACTGAGTTTTGACGAGACTAAAAGAACAAAACATATCAATCACCACTGTACCAGTTCTACAAGCGAATTGGCGAAATGGTATCCTGTTAGCCTAAGGGTTAAAACAGAGATTATATATTTAACATTCTCCTGTTGAACTAGTAATTATACACTGTCCACAGCGACTGAGTAACTATGTGTTAACATTAATATCTGGGGTTTACTAGATCTAGTACCCAGAATGATGCTAGTTATTTTTTATGCATGTAGGCCTGGGGTACGATGTAGGCCCTACTAACATAAAAGTACATCACTTTTTCAAAACATTAATTTTTCACCGAACGCCTGGAAAAGTGAGTAGTGTCGCCTCAACTGTTGGCAAGGGGCGCATTGAGAAGGGACAAAGGGTGGGCAGTGGGGATGGAAGTGGGGGGAGGAAGAGGGGAAGGTGAGAAGAGCCAGCGAGGTGAGGGAGGGGGCGAGGAGAGTGAGTGAGCGCGCTGTAGGAGAGAGAGAGAGATGGGTGTCGAAAAAGGAGAGTGAGTGAGGACATTGAAGGGAGCATGGGAGGAAGTGATGGCGTGTGATTATAGAGATAGAGAGATAAACAAAAAGAAAGAGGGAAAGAGAGAGAGAGAGAGAGAGAGAGAGAGAGAGAGAGAAAGGGAGAGATAAAGAGAGAGATAAAGAGAGATCGAGCAAAGAACATAGATACTGAGACAAAAGAGAGCGCTTGAATTAGTTTTAACGCCCAACGTCAGCACTATTAAGACTATATTGTGGACGGACCCCAAGCCTGACGTCCGACAAATTTATGTGCTGCCATACTCTAGACACATAATTATCTCAGCCGGCCACATTATATACTGACACTGACCCAACCAATAGTGAGGGAAATCGCCAGGGCTCGGACCACGGACCTCCTGCGTCGGTAGTTGATGTTCTACCCCCGAGCCACCGCGCCTCACAAGTGGACGCGGTAGTCTTGGTGCGAGGAAGTTGTTACATAAGAAAACACTGCGATAGCCCCTAGCTTATAAAACATTCATTTATAGCACAGGAGAAAGACAGTACAGGTAAATACAACACCAAGGCCAAACAAAGTTGTCTCCTAGGACTCTTTATTATTGATGGGACGGAGTGAGGCAAAATTAGTTGGAAGGGAGTGGGGCGAAATGAGGGGTGGAGGGGGTTGAGTTGCTGAGTAGTTGAGTTATTGGGTTTAACGTCCAACATCAGCACTATATAGGCTATATTGTGGACGGGCCCCAAGACTGACGTCTGACAATTTTATGACAGGGCGGGGATACCATGACTCCTGTCTCAGCCGGTCACATTAAACTGACACCGACCCAACCAGTAGGGAGCAAAATCGCCAGGGCTCGAACCAACGACCTTTTGCGTCGAAAGCTGATGTTCTACCCCAGGGCCCCCAGAGAGAGAGGGATAGAGAGAGAGAGAGAGAGAGAGAGAGAGAGAGAGAGAGAGAGAGAGATTGAGACATGCAGAGAGGAATAAATTAAATCAGAGAGAGTGAGGGATAGTGACAAAGACAAAGAAAGTCGTGGAGGGAGACCAAGCCAGAGAGAGAGAGAGAGAGAGAGAGAGAGAGAGAGAGAGAGAGAGAGAGAGAGAGAGAGAGAGAAAGAGAGAGAGAGAGAGAGAGAGAGAGAGAGAGAGAGACATAGAGACGTTGGACAGGAGCCTGAGGGTGTTGGTGAGTACAATATGCACTGCCTAGCCAAGCGTGAGTAAGTGTGACTAGTGCCAATATTAGCGGCCTTACGATAGGGGGACTCATAGCGAAAACAGAGACGAAAAACGTAATAAAACCCTCACCCGTCCAACGTCCAATCAAAGCTTTACCCTATAATCACCCAACCAATGAGTGATCAGAAAACACCACGAAGCCAAAAAGGCGTGATTATGTCATCGTTTATTGTCTAGTAAATCGCGAGGTCTGTATTATTGGAGGTAAATTACTAAACAGTTGGACCATAGGCAGGAACAAAGCTTGGTTGATTAGTTTGGGGTGGTACAGTTGTGATCAAAGTCTAAAGGAATCCCACTTGGTTAGAATGGCTCTAGTGTACTCACCATTCATTTGGCATGAGCTTTGTTTTACAGTGGAGTGAGCACTAGACATAATAGACTTTGCGATATACAGGATAATAGTGAAAACGAAGACGAAAGGTGAGGGAATCTGCAAAGACGTCAAATTAGAGTTATATCCTATACTTACGGTTTGGAGTCAATGACATAATATTATTACAAAATGTCTTGTCTAATGGGAACGATTATGTCATTGTAATTGTGGCGTACATCGCAAAGTCTGTACACGAATAGGGATCCCGATAATCATTGATTCGTTATCCGTCTGTTTGTCTGTATCCCATCTCTTGTCTGTCTCTCAGTCTGCCTGTCTGCCTGTCTGCATGTCCTGTCTTCATCTGTCTTCATCGTTTTCTATCTGGCTTCATCGTTATGTTTTTGTCTATATTAATCTCTTTCTCTCTCTCTCTCTCTCTCTCTCTCTCTCTCTCTCTTTTCCTTTTCTTTCCTACTTGAATTGTCTTGTTTTTCATGTACCCCTATATATATTGATATACACATTTTTTCTATCTATTCCTGTCTTTCAAACTATCCTCGCTAGTCACCTATCCATCTATCCATCTATAACATTATTTTCATCTATTTTGAACTTTTGACCATTTATCTATTACTGGTAGTTTTTCCTATTTTCGGATTTTTCTCGAAAAAAATTTAATGTTCCCAAGCTTTTCTATATTGACTCTTTTTTTCCTCTTCTCTGCGAATTATTGCATTGCGACAGTTAGGCTTAAAATAACAGCTTGAAGTTCGTTTGGGCTGCAAAACGTTAATATTGAAACAGTCCATGTGTTTCTTGTTAGGATCAAAAGCTATTAGTTCTTTTCATAACTTATTTGTTTATTTCTCTCTCTCTCTCGCGCGCGCGCTCTCTCTCTCTCTCTCGCTCTCTCTCTCGCTCTCTTTTTCTTTTTTACTCTTTTGCTTTGTATCTTTTTCTCTCAATCTTTCTCTCTTTTTCTTATTTCTTATTCGATTTTCCTCCTTTCTTGTGTGTGTGTGTGTCTCTCTCTGTCTGTCTGTCTCTCTGTCTGTCTGTCTGTCTGTCTGTCTCTCTCTCTCTCTCTCCTGGGCAAGATGATGATGATGATGATGATGATGATGTATTGTAGTTTTTTACGGTGGATTTACGCGAGACTTGGCTGATGATGATGTATTGTAGTTTGTTTTTTACGATGGATTTACGCGAGACTTGGTCTGTAGAAACGCATGGTTTGTTATTTATTGATTCTCTGTCGGTCATTCGTTTTTGTATCGTTATCCGGCATGTTACTTTGCAGGTTGTCTTGTTTCGGTTTGGTGGGTTTTCCATATTTTATTTCCTCATTGTTGTTGCTCTTTCTGTTATCTTTCTCTCTCTCTCTCTCTCTCTCTCTCTCTCTCTCTCTCTCTCTCTCTCTCTCTCTTTCAATACCTTCTGTTATAATATACCTTTTTTCACCCCGCGACAAAACTTCATTACTTATTGAAGACAATTCCACCTCCCTCTTTTGGCAAGATGAGATGGAATAATAAAAGGCGTTAAAGCGCATTTAGGAGAATCCCTTCGAAAGCTGAAACATGCTTGTTGTTTTTATGATAATATATTTACTATTTAATGAAACATGCTCATGTTTTTTCAGGACAAAACATCTACATCTACACTTTGCCTACGATGTCCATAACAATAATAATGCTTACAATTTCATGAAAGTATTGTTGTTGTTTTGTTGGGGTTTTTTCTCCAACAAAAAAATAAAGTTGGTTTTTTTGTGGATTTTTTAAAAATAAAATGCTAAATTTAATAATGCCAACAAGCTAACAGTTTCATGACAACAATTGTGCTTTCTATATCATACTTATAGGTTTCATGACACAATACATGTACTTACATTTTTATAGCAATATGCTTACATTTTGGACAATATACTTACCGTTTCAAGCTTACGATTTTCATAACAACATGCCTATATTTTTATGATATTTTGCTTACAATTTTCGGTCAACATGCTTGCGCGCTTAAGTTTTTGGCAAAAATTCACATTATGACAATAGGCTTGAAACAAGGTCTATGAAATCCTAAATTGACATACATTAAAGCTTACGATGCTTTAATTTAAGTAAGATTCGACCATAACAGCTTTATACTATACCACAGTAACAAAAACCTTCATGCAACGTTTACAATAGCAAATAAATGAACCGTTACGTAGCGCCATCGGACATGGTGGAACAAAGAACGAATCAATCAATCAATCAATCAACCAACCATAATTACTGATTTGTGTATGTGTGTGTGTGTGTGTGTGTAGGAGGGGGTTGAGATTCAGCTGGCTCAGATGGTACAGCGCACAGTTTATAATAAGAAGGGTCAAGGTTTGAATCCCGTACCATTTAACCCACCAATTAACCAACCATCTAAGCAACCAACCAAACAACCGTCTAAGCAACCAACCAAACAAGAAAACAACCAAATTAACCCAATCAATCACCCAATCAACCAACCATGAACCATGTACTTCCTGAAGTCTTACGCCAGGCAAGGCCAACCAATTCACGTGACATCACGTGACATCAATTATTTCGTTCCGCTCACCCGAGTCGGCATTTAGACATGCTCACACTAAAAGTGTGACCACTCAAGCGAGACGCAATTTGTTAAACTCATGCAGTGTTTTGGCGGGTCACAAAAAGTAATAACTATTGTAGTTTGTACTAGTGTCTTTGTTTGGGTGTGCAATGGGACAAACACATTGTGGATTTTATTTTTTCCCTCGTGTTACTTTATGGCTTGTTGGTTTTTTTTAGGTTTTTGTTTTGCTTTTTCTTTTGTTATTCTTGTTGATTGGTATGTTGTTTTATTGTGTGTGTGTGTATGTGTGTTGTCTTGTGTCACGAGTTAGGTTGAGTGAAGCATCGGTAAGGAGTTGATTGGGACAGCGAAATATTTTTATGAGGAGAGCTAAGAGCTGCTGAGAGAGAGAGAGAAAGAGAGAGAGAGAGAAAGAGAGAGAGAGAGAGAGAGAGAGAGAGACAGGTACAGGCAGAAAGACAGACAGACAGACAGACAGGCACGCAGACAGACAGACAGACAGGCAGACAGACAGACATACAAACACACATAGCGACAGACAGAAGGACAGACACAAAGACAGACAAATACAGACATACATACAGACAGAAATGGGATAGATATCGGAATTGGCAGAAACAGGATTGGAACAGGTGAGGTGGAAGGGAAAGAGAGAGAGAGAGAGAGAGAGAGAGAGAG
>RQTK01000528.1:232004-262728 GCA_003991915.1 Elysia chlorotica
AGAGAGAGAGAGAGAGAGAGAGAGAGAGAGAGTGAAAGAGAAAAAGTGAGGCGGAATGAGTTCGAGAGAAAAGAGACAGGTGCGGGAAATGGTGAATGGAACAGAACCGAGGATAACTGACCAGAAGAAAGCAATAACAGAAAAATGTGAAGAATCTAGGGATTGTTGGGCAATTTAAAAGATGTGTATATTAAGAGATTGGCTATTATATATGCAGATAGAGAAATACCACGGAGGCAGAGAGAGAGAGAGAGAGAGAGAGAGAGAGAGTGTGTGTGTGTGTGTGGAACAAGCGATCAAGAGAAAGGCAACGGACAGTCAGACATGCAGACAGATTAAAAAATAGCCAAACACACAAAGCCGCGAAATGACTAAGACAGGAACCAGAGGAGCAAACAAAATCGAGATGTTTAATTAGAGATAGAAAGAAAGAGAAAATGGGTGTGTGAGAGAGAGGTGAAGAGAAAAGAAAAAGTGACGCGGCATCTAGACAAAACAAACAGCACTAAAAATAAATTCAAGCAGAAGAGAAAAAGAATAGAAAATGAGTAGGATGAAAGGATTGTTGGGCAATTTGATAGATGCACATCTAAAGAGTCCAGCTGATAAATATGCTGATAGGAGGAAAAGAGAAAGAGAGAGAGGGAGAGAGAGAGAGAGAGAGAGAGAGAGATAGAGAGAGAGAGGGGGAAGCAATCGGGAGAGGGATAAAAGGAGTGGGGGCAGACCGACAGAGACAGACTGATAAAAGACAAGCACACAAATCCATGGAATGGCTGAGACAGAGATGAGAGGAACAAACAAAATTGAGATATATAATGACAGAGAAAGAAAGAGAGAAAGACAGAGAGGGAGAGAGAGAGAGAGAGAGAGAGAGAGAGAGAATGAGAAAGAGACAGAGAGAGTGACGGAAAAAGAGACATGTACAAGGGTGATAAAGAAATGAACACATCTGAGAATAATAAAGCAATAACAAAAAAATGGGCAGAGTTTGGGGAAAGGGTAGGCAACGTGGTAGGTGCACATATAAAGTGACCAGTTAATCAATATGCAGATAGAAAAACTTCATGGAGAGAGAGAGAGAGAGAGAGAGGAAGAGAAACAGATTTAGGGAGAGGACACCAATCAAGAGAGATAACAGACAGATGGAAGGACAAATGGACATACAGATAAAAGGACAGACAAACATAGGCGTAGACTCGCAGACAAGGGGCATTGAGAGATGATCAGAATGAATAAATGGGGAAGGAGGCGTAAAGAGAGACAGAAAGAAAAGAGACAGTGACCCTTGGACCGACCAAACGAACAGAAATAAAACGAGATGAGAAAGTGTGAACAAATAACAAAAAAGATTGGAATATGGATATGGGCAGTCTTGGGGGATGCAAATAAAGAGGCTGGTTGATTAAATATGCAGATACAAATAAATCACAAAGAAAGGAAATGTGAGAGACTGAGAGAGAGAGAGAGAGAGAGAGAGAGAGAGAGAGAGAGAGAGAGAGAGAGCAGACATAGAAATGGGATCATTCGAGTAGATTTTCGTTTCAAAAACAGATAAAAATATAAAATGTTTTTGTAGTATTGTAGAGAATGTTGTGAGATCCCGTTGATACATGCCAAAACAATGCCCTAGATAAATGAATTATTCAAATGGATGTTTTACATTCCCATATTGAAACGTGTCGTGAAAATATCTCTATATAATATAAATTGTCTGTCGCTGTTGTTGAGCGATATTGTGCGATAAAAAATTTTTAATATAAATTCTGTTATTTTGGAAGAGTGTGTGTGTGTGTGGGGGGGGGGGGGGGCTCTTTCCATAGGCTTTAGCATTCCTTGACATACAGGAATTCAAGTTTGCAAGAAACAGTGCAGTAAAAGTGAAGAGAAAAATCAATGAGTCGGTAGAGCGTGCGCCTTCTTATCAGGCATTTCCGGATTTAATTAGAATTGAGGGTGTTGACCTAATGCGGTGATTTAAACATGGGCCTATCTTAAATATTTCATTTTTATTTAAGCTCTTAATATGCAGTTAACCTGATTTGTTGTTGTTGTTGTTGTTGTTGTTGTTGTTGTTGTTGTTGTTGTTGTTGTTGCTGTTGTTGTTGATGATGATGTTGTTCTTGATGTTGTTGTTTTATTATTTATGGGATACGGGTGTGTTTTCACATCAGTTTTTACATCTACTAGGCTGTTAATAAAGTAATTGCGAGTAACAGTGTATGGTTCGGGTGCATGAAATAAAGAATTGTTGGGTGAGGTTTTTTTTGGTTGTTGTTGTTTTTTTTTTTTGGTGGTTTTTTTTTTGCGATTCAATTCAGGCCTTTGTTATTCATGGTAATATTAAAAGAAAGTAGAATAAAGTAACAAATATGGTTCGGGTTGGGTGTTGTTGTTTTTTTTTTTTGTTGTTTTTTGTTGTGTGAATAAAGTAACAATAAAACAGCAAAGCGACACGATTATTATGAATCCTTATTACTAGGAAAAAAAAACCGTTTGGGTGAAACCTTTTGAGTCTCAGTGCAAGTGCTGTTTAAGATAGTATTGATTTTTATTCAGGTTTAGCCTTGCTGTTGATTCCATGATCATTGAATTATATCTCAGGTCACCGTTCATTAGTATCTTTTGGAGAGGTGAAGCTCAGAACCACACAGTTATAGACTGGGATAGTAAAAAAAAATCATAGTAAAAGTGAGTGATAAAGAGATATTGACAGAGGGAGGGATAACATGTGCGCAGGGTAAGAGAAACACGGTCAGACAAGAGGCAGTGGCAGAGACAGAAAGAGATAGAGAAACAGAGGTTTAGAAAAAAAAAGAGAGACAGTGAGATAAAGAGAAGGGAGAGAGAGAAAGAGAGAGAGAGAGAGAAAGAGAGGTTTAGAAAAACAAAGAGACAGGGAGATAAAGAGAGAGAAGAAAGAGAGACAGAGACAGACAGACAGACAGAGAAAGAGAGAGACAGGGAGAGAGAGAGAGAGAGAGAGAGAGAGAGTTACAGGCAAAGAGACGGAGACAGATAAAAACAGAGTAAGGGAGGCAGACAGACACTACACTAATGAATGCAGAAAATTCCACATCTTATCCAAGGATGCATCAAAAGGACAGGTCTATTCCGTGATTGTCACTTGCAGGTCTTTACTTTAATACCAGCAAAGCTCTTCTCAAAACCAGCCGCATCTTGTTGGATGTCCAATTATTTTCCAATACAACCAGCACTACTACTGCTGTTAATTTAGTCGGGGTTACCGTTTTGTTTCGGACTTTTTGGTCTATATCATTGTATGAGTATAAGTTATAATTTTACTTTAAGTTAAACGTCTAAATGCCTAATTAATACACTTTGATTCATGCATGAGTAAAAGTTATGCAGTTTGAGAGATGTATGAATATAAGCGCTACACTTGTAACAACAAGGCGATTCAGTACCAACTTATCTAAAAGTTTAGGGTTCTAAACTCATAAACGGCAATCCTATTTTGGTGACTAACACATACTGTCATCAGTGCTGCAAGCTAATATTAAATTCTAGCTGTAACTACCACTATAACTATGTCCAACACTGCCACCAACTTACTACTACTAGTGAACTACTACTACTACTACTACTACTACTACTACTACTACTACTAGATAGATAGATAGATAGATAGATAGATAGATAGATAGATAGATAGATAGATAGATAGATAGATAGAAACACCTAGAGGTGACACTACACAGAAAGAAATGGATGGGTGCCTGAAATTTAATCTTTAACAGAGAGGTAAAAACATTAATGATCTGATCTGAGTTCTTTATCTCATTCTTCCTTCACCAACGCCAAAAAAAACCACAAGAAAATGGACTACGGTATTTTTCTTGGTTTCTTCAAAGAAGTTAGTATACGGTAGTATAATAATGAAACACGTAATGGCATAAAATCCAGTGAGAACAGTCAAAGAGTAGCGATCTCTAGCAACACAAAACCGATTACTGAGACTGGAAAACCATGAATATTTCATGACGGCTTGAGAGCTAAGACTACAATTAAGTTATTTTTTTCTTGGGTTCTCCTTGCACTGAACTAAACTGCCTTACTTTCTTGGTCCAACCACTCATCGATATAGCTACTAAGACGTTCTAATTGCATTATTTCTGTCTGGGCTCAACTAGATTCCCACTATTGTAATGGTCGTTTTGAAGAAAGAATTTTGAGTTCGACTGCCAAAAAGGAAGACATACAAACTACAAAAGGGAGATTGGGAATTTAGACGATTCCAGCTATTTGTTAGTTAATTTTAGCTGATAGTTTAAATTGCCCAATTTTAACAACTAGACTGAATAGCGGACGGGTCTCAGAGCTAAAGAATAATTGGACCGGCTAAGACGTGAGTCGTGATGTTCCGGCACTGTCTCTGTGTAGCAGCAGGTAAAATTTCAGACCTTAGTCTTGGGATCCGTCCACAATATCGCCTATCGAGTGCTGATGAGTTGTATGGCATTTTTAAGAAAACACGTCGAAATAAATAAATGTATTGATGTTAGGGGAGGGGGGGGGTCGCTTTCAAAAGTTTTCCAATTACAAATTACATTAACCTGTTGTCTCTCAAAAATAGATTTGTACCCTATACCATGTTCTTCGAATTGAGAGTTTGGAATCTTGGGAAAGATGGGGGGAGGGGGGACAGGGGAGGGGGGAGCAGGTGCCACAAAAGAATATGTATCTGCAGACCGCCACACCCATCAAGATTGATGATAATTGATCTACACACAGATAGTGTGGCGGAGTGTTTTAGACTCATACTAGTTTCGATCTGAAATTATGCCGTTGTTGTGATGGGCTTCATCTAATATTTATTTCAATCGGTCACAACCACTTTCATTGATGAGGGACACGAGAGAGTGCGCCTAGTGCGTTTAGTTTTATTAATATTGCTCAAATCGTTTGGAAGGGTGGGAGTAGGGAAGCCGGAGAAAGAGAGATAGAAAGAGAGAGAGAGAGTGTGTGTGAGAGAGAGGGGGTGAAGGAGGAATGACAGGTACACAGACAAAGGCATATATAGACAGACAAAAAGAAAAGGGTAGGCAAAGATGGAAAGACAGACAGGCAGCAACAAATACAGGCAGAGGCAGAAACAGACATACATACAAAAAAGGAAACAGAGAGACAGAGAGAGACAAAGAAGAACAGGCAGGTAGACAGACAAACAAACAAAAACGGAAAGAAACAGAGCCTTGTACACAGATTTAACAAAAATATAAGCGTGCTAGTAATTTGCTGCTATTCTTGGCTTTCTCGCTATATGTAACAGAAATATTATAGCGACTTTTCTAAACTTGTTCCGGAGTTAATAACGTTGTATATCTGCGTCTAATTTGGCTTTTAAAATGTTACTCTTTTCTTAGATATATAGTGTAAGGGAAAAGTGAGAAAGAGGGGAGAGCGAGAGGGAGATAGACAAAGGGTTAAAGGAGAGAAAATGGCAGACTGGGTGATATATTGATAGAAAGACTGAAAGTTTGTAAGATAGGGAGAGAGAGTGAGATAAAGAGAGAGAGAGAGAGAGAAAGAGAGAGAGATAGGTAGAGAGAGAGAGAGTGAGAGACAGACAGAGATGGAGAAAGATAAAGAGAAAGACAGAAAAAGAGAGAGAGAGTGTGTGTGTTTGTGTGTGTGTGTATGTGTGTGACTATGTGTAATGGTGGGGGACAAAGCAAGAAGGCCGAAAGATCAATTCAAATGAGATCGTAGAATTGTGTTGAGAACCGAAGGGGCAGAGCAAGGAAGGGTAAAACTATTGCGGATTTTACCACAATTTGGATTAGTTGGGAGATAATTACATAATTATATAGACAGGCAAAAAGACAAGGGTAGGCAAAGAGGGAGAGACAATCAGGCAGCAACAGAGACATACAGAGACAGAAACAGGCAGATACACAAAAAAGTAAACAGAGAGAGAGAGACAGGAAATGAAGGAGAGGCAGGAAAACAGACAAACAAACATAAACAGAGAGGTTGGTTGGGTTGGTTTAAGGTCCAACCACAGCACTATATAGGCTATATTGTGGACGGCCCTCAAGACAATCGTATGTGCTGCCACACACGAGACAGGGCGGGGATACCATGACTCCTATCTCAGCCGGTCACATTATACTGACACCGACCAAACCAGTAGGGAACGCAATAGCCAGGATTCGAACTCGGGACCTTTTGAAGAAGCAGTGTCATGAACACAGATGTAAAAAGATTGATAACTCTTGGATATAAGAAAACCGATGTGATTTAACATAAAATTATATAAGCGCATACCTACTTGGCTACCATTTTTGGCTTCTTGGTAATAGTAACAGAAATAATATAGTGACGTGTCTTTTTGTTTTTTTTGTTCTTGTTCCGGAGCTATTAACACGGTACATCTGCTTCTAATTTGGCTTTTATTGTGTTAATCTTTTTCTAGAGCCATAGAGTAGAGAGAGAGAGAGAGAGAGAGAGAGAGAGTGAGTGAGATAGACAGTTAAAGGAAAGAAAATTTCAAAGCGGGTGATATATTGATAACAGAGTTTGTAAGATGGAGAGAGGAAGAGGGAAGGAGAGAGCGAGAGAGAGAGAAAAAGAGAGAGAGAGAGAAAGTGGGACAGAGAAAAAGAGAGAGAGAGAGAGAGGGTGGGCTGGTGGAAATGTGTTGTAAAATAGAGGCGCTGGTGAATTTTTAGCATGCTAAAATAAAACAGCGATCAATTGCAAAACAGTGTTACATTGATGGGTATCTCTCGAGCGCAGAGTGGACAAGGATGTCCAGTAAGGCTCAGTGGGTGTCCTCAGTGTGGTCAGAAGGATGACCTTCAGGACGGACCAGATGCAGCATGGTTATTGATTGATTGATATGATGTTCTTAAGTGGTTGATAATTATGTGATAACAAACCCATCTAGGTTTCGACTAGTATATTTTTCTCGGAAAGTATTGAACTCTCTATAAGGAAATAAGTTGCTGATTTAGTACTAACCCAACAGTGGATAGTTTTTATAAGGGGTTTGTTAGGTTAAAGACACAGACAGGCAGACTGACATAGACAGAAACAGAGATAGGCACACAGACAGGCAGAGACAGACAATCTAGACGGACAGACAAAGAAGACTGGCAGATAAACAGACCGATAAAAACCGACGCAGAGAGACAGACATGAACAGACACATACAAAAACACAGACAGAAACCTTGAGATAATTTATTCATAATAATTATAAATGCTGAAGCTCCACACGAATAGTGATACTAATCTTAGAGTACTGTAGACGTATTGTAGCGGGTATGATAACAAAATAGATAACTCTTTGTAAAGACAATACAATATCCTGGTGAAATTAGTTTAGTTTCCGGCCTGGCGTAGGGAGTTGATGCGAGAATAACTTTAAGCGGATTAGTGGTAGTCTGGCTTCCTGTGCTAATCTCATGGTGAGCTAAGCCTGGTGGAGCAATGATGGAGAGGGGGTGGGGAGAGACAAAGACAGAGACAGAGACAGATAGACAGAAAAAAGGGGGGTGGAGGGCGAGATAGACAAACGAATGAGAAGACAGACAAAGGGATAACGGCGCAGACGGGGAAAGAGATAGAGAGAGGGGAGAAGGAGAGAGTGACAGATAAGCAAATAGAGACAGAAACAGGGACAGAGATAGAAACAAAGATTGGCACACTTACAGTCAGGCGTAGACAGTCAGAGACGGACAGAACAGACAGCAAAAATGCTGGCTGATAAACAGACCCATACACACAGACACATAGAGACATACATAAACAGACATAAACCTTCAGATAATTATTTCAAAATATAGATGTTGAAGCTTCAACCGAATAGTTATACTAATCTTAGAGTACCGTAGACGTAGTGTAGCGGGTATGAGAACAAATAGATAACTCATTGTAAAGACAATATAATATCCTGGTGAAATTAGTTTCCGGCCAGGCGTAGGGAGTTGATGCGAGAACACCTCTAAGCGGATTAGTGCTAATCTGGCTTCCTGTACTAATCTCGTGGTGAGTTAAGCCTGGTATCAGGGTATGTGAGTGGAACAGGGAGATAGGGAGAGAGAGAGAGAGAGAGAGAGGAGAGATATACAGATATAGGAAATAGGGAGAAAATCGAGAAGAAAAAAGCGAGTGGGGGAGAGGAGAGAGAAAGAGATAAAAGAGAGAAGGAGAAAAGCGATAAGAGAGGATAGGGAGACAGAGAGACAAACAAGCAGGCAGACAGTCAGACAAACAGAGATAGACACACAGACACACAGACAGACAAACACAAACAGACAGACAGAGGAAAAGGGAAACAAAGAAGTATACAGACAGACTCATAGAGACATGGACTCGGACAGGCACAAAGGGAAGACGGGGGGGGGGGTAGAAAAAAGGTAGCCGAACAGTCTGGAAAATATGTATTCTGGAAATCAGAATATCGTGAACAAAACGATCATAATATAATTGTTACCACATGTTTCGCGCCTTGCTAATCTCACTTAACCTTTTCCATCTCCCCACACACATGGTGTACGTGCTGATACGCTCTTGTACTAGCACCTTTTTGTGTTGATCTGCACACCTTCTATTTTTTTTAAATAATTATCAAATGTTTTACCATTTCAAATTTTTGAAAAATTTCTGAAAATAGTGCGCACACAAAGGAATAGGCGTAATATCATGCAATGTGGAAAGGTTAAGAAACCATGTTATCAAGATAACCATTGGGTAAGGGTAAAAATTTCCGATCCTAATAATAGATTATCTGCGATCTCGCGCTCCATAACGACAACTATAACGATAGGTAAGCGAATCTGCACCGGGGTCCAATCATAGGGCTATCCTAGACTCACGGAGCCAATGAGAGAACAGAAAACCCAATATTACTTGGGGTTTGATTATGCCATCCCATAACTTCGCGTATATCACAAGACCAGCAATGAGTCCGGAAGGAACTGAACTCCTCTTTCCCTAGGGATTGCGCCCCATTGCCTCGGCCTTGTTGTGGGTTGGATGGTACATTAAGTTTTCTGTATTGGCTTCATTTTAGTATTCAAATCTCCGTAAAAGACTAAGTTTTACGGGTTTCTTTCTGAATCGAATACCATTGAAGAACTTGAAGCACTTCTTTAGCTTTAGACACTGAACAAAAGAGGTCTAGGAGCTGTTTTAGTAGAATGGGATGGAAAAACATCTATTAAGCAAATACATGTAATTAAATTTCCTGGTGTGGTGTGGTGTGGTGTGGTGTGGCTATGCCACAGGTCTGTGTGATGTGTCTAGTGCTGTTGTTGTTGTGTTGTTGTAGTCGCTCACGCTTCTCAGCTTCCGCTTTAGCAGCCTCAGCCGCCAGATAGTCCTTGGACGAAAAAGGAGCCGAGTGCGTAAGTCTCCCCTGCTGGCACATAACCTCTCCACAGACAAGACTCTAACCAACCTCCTCGTGGTACACCATGGTAACTGGGCACCCCACGGCCCCAGGCGAAATGGTTAGGGATCTCGGAGCAGATTTGGAGCCCCAGAGGTGTAGTGTGCATGTGGACATGTCCCGACACTCGCCAATCCAATCCCCAGTCATTGGGTTAAGTGGCCACTGCTATTTTTGAATAGCCTGCTATGACCTGGATGGCAGTATTGGTGTCTGCGGCAGTCATCAATAGACAGATGTTCTGGTGTAGACTCCACTGTGGCTCAGCGGATGATCTATTCCTGGATGGACAACGGTGAGGCACTCAGCCCAGTAAGGGAACGGCGGAGCTTTCTACTCGGACGCCGGAAAGAGACGAGTTAGGGCGACAGCTAGGACAGGCGGTCCTGTAAAACACCTTTGTACCACTTCTAATGGCGAGCAGAGATGGTTTGGACATGTGACACGTGCATCAACGACACCTTGAGCTTATCTGTGACATGCGTTAGAGGACGAGGGAGACCCAGAAAGGCCTGGTCTGAATGCGTCAGGAGTGACCGGAGGTCTTGGAACCTAGACCGGACTGACCCACATAACAGGACGGAATGGAGATTAGGAGTCAAAAATGCTGGCCGCCTGCTGCCTACCCCAGTACCTGGGACACCCGCAGCAGATGACAAATAAACACAGGATAGTGAGTGAGTGAGTGAGTGTGATTTCATTTGGTTTATTGCTTTCTTTACTTCTAATGTCAGCAAACAGGCTATATCGCGGACGGATCTGGGACGAATGTCTGACAATTTTATCTGCTGTCACAAAGAGACATGTCTATCATATAAATTTATACTCGTTTGTTTGTTACTTAACGTCCAACGTTAGCACTATATATTAGACTATATTGCGGGCGAGCCCCAAAAATTACGTCTGACGTATTTTATGTGCTGCCACACACGAGACATGGCGGGGATACCAAGACTACTATCTCAGCCAGTCACATTATACTGACACCGCCCACCAGTTAGGCCTATATATAAACAGACCCCTAGCAACGGGTAGGGAACACGGCAGTCTGATTGGGGATCGAACTAGAAACTTCAGGATTTGAACTCACTCGCTTTACCATTAAGCCCCCTTCTCATCACCCCCCCCCCTTTCGCCATCTTGTTTTCAACCCGCTATAGTACTATAGGGCATTTTTTGCACAGAAACTATCAGCAAGACCAATAAAATTTTCCTTTAACTCTTACATTGGGAGAAAATAAATTTTCGTACCTTCTGTCGGGCATAAACATTGGGTATTTTTGCTTCTGGTTGATTTATCAGAGTGTAACAATAACATCCTGAGAGGTCCATTGTACATCCTTTCTTTCTGTTTGTCTTTTTCATAACGCGTGTGTGTGTGTGGAGAGAGAGAGAGAGAGAGAGAGAGAGAGAGAGAGAGAGAGGGGGGGATAGAGAGAAGGGTTACAAAGAGACAAAGCGGGGGTTCCAAAGCTAGTTTCTTGATCTCATAGACCTGTGAACAGATATCGACCCAATTCCTTTCTGTTTGTCTTTTTCATAACGTTTGTTTGTGTGTGTGTGTGTTTGAGAGAGAGAGAGAGAGAGAGAGAGAGAGAGAGAGAGAGAATGGTTACAAAGAGACAGAGAGCGGTTTCCAAGGCTAGTTTCATTTGATCTCATAGACCTGTAGACAGACATCGACCCGATTCCTTTCTGTTTGTCTGTTTCATAACGTTTGTTTGTGTGTGTGTGTGTGTGTGTGTTTGGAGAGAGAGAGAGAGAGAGGGGGGGAGAGAGAGGGAGAGAGAGAGAGAGAGAGAGAGAGAAGGGTTATAAAGAGACAGAGCGAGCGCTCCAAAACTTATTTCATTTGATCACATAGACCTGTAAACAGACATCGACCCAACGAGTAGGAAACAAGGCACTCCAATGAAGGAGAAAATGAGATCTTCGTGGAATCTGCCGGGCAGAAACATCGATATGTTTACTTCTGGTTGGTTTTTCAGAGGGCACAACAATAACATCCTGAATTGTTCAACCTTTCTGTTTGTTCGTTTCTATTTTAACAACGGCACAGCTGTTTGTGAGGTGTGTGTGTGTGTGTAAGGAAGGGGGGGGGGGAGGTGGTAAGCGGTTTGTTATTATTTTACATTGTTTAAAATAATTACTACAGCTTTTGTTTTCATATCACATTTTTTTTTTGTTTGGCATCGATGAAAGGCAAGTTTTTCTTTCACATTTAATGTTTGTATGGGATTTTTAGAAGAATTGGTGGTCCCGAACTCTTTTTAAAACTAGAAACGTAGTTAACTAGCATTTTTGTTTCTATTTTACCATTTCTATAGAGCTAAAAAAAAGTACCATTCAAATGCACTAATTTAATAAATGGTTGTTGTGCGAAATAGCTGTAAAAGTTTATCTTCTTTCAATATGTACATCGAATTGACTTAAATCTTATGTACAAATTAATCCAATATAATCACAGTACAGTACATTGTACAGGTGATAGTGTCATAATAATAATATTATGAATATCTAGGAAAGGCTTCAGTTATTTTTATGTTGCAAACTGTTCTCTCATATCTAAAAGCTTAATCAGACTTTTTATTACTATTGGACTTTTTTTACAACTTTTAAAACTAATTGCTGGAGGAAAAATGAAACACCCATACGTACACAATCATGCAGTTCACATTTCAAACCATCTCAAACAAACATTCAATTAGTCAAACTTTCCGCGATAATCTACATCATATTCGGTTAAATGGAGGTAGATTACTATTTTGGCTACGGTGAACACATAAAAAAGGAAAAATCGTGATATATTATTATAGTAACGCACGAGTCAGTTTGGAACGCTGTTCGACAAGAATTCGACCCCGAGAGTTTGTATGGATCTTAATACACATAAAAAAAACTATATCCTCTTTTTCATAAAAATTAATAATGACTGATGTGCACAAAAATGAGTACAAAGCATTTTCTTTAAAACTGATGGTTATTTACCGCGGGTTTAGTGATAAAACTAAGAATACCTACAATTGTGGAATAACATCACTTTAAGGTTAGACATCTGTTTCACAGTGGTAAAATTAGTACCGTAACTCACTGGAAGCGTGTATAGCAGCACCGTATCACAAATAACACCCCTAATAAGTTATTCACTGCCAACACTTTGTCCATATGTGTTTCAATAGAAGAGCCTTTTTTTAAAAAACACTCGCGGAAGGCTAGGTGTAACTTTTACATTTAAGTATTCATCAATGACAGTACGATTTCTTTATACCCACGAAAGAAGTGTTATTACAGAAACATTTTAAGAAATTCCGAGGATGATCAGGTTAAATTATTACAAAAAAATAGCCTACTATTGAGCAATTGTGATTGAGTGCATGTTATGTACCCAGCAATGAAATATCCAGCTTGTTTGTAGCATTCCAAAAGTTTTTAGCACAAAAACATTTTACGAAATTCCGAAGAAAATTGATAATTTTCAAGGATAGGCCTAATGATCAATGGAAAATTCCGCTTGTTTGTAGCTATGGAATATCTGTCAGAACAAAAACACTTCATAATATTCCTGGTATGATAGGTTATAATTATTCCAGAACTGAACAATAGAATTATCTGTAACCACTGAATTATATAATTAGTACAAAAACAATTCATAAAACTCCAAGGAAGAGCGGGTGTTACCAATAGAGAACTATCATATCAGAAACACTTTAACATTCCAGGGAGGGTAACGTATATTATCCAAGATGCACAAGGCAATGGCAGGGTAGTGCCGTTAGTTTGTAACTGTACGAGATGGCAATCGCTCTCACAGGCGAAAAACCGACCAGAAGAGCGGAGAAAAAGATCAATAAGTTTTGAGGCCTGTTGAGTGCTGAAGCTCATACTATCACAGTGTACGGCAGTGACAAAACATTTGCCGCAGTCGACTCGACTATTGCCGGCTCACTCCAGATTGGCCGAGCAGTGTAGTCAAGCTCTCACGCCCGGGAAAGAATTATAGATCTAGACCTGCGCTAGGCGTATACATTCACTCACGACTTGATAGGGTTCAACAATGCCATATATTATAATATAATAAATAAGTACACGTTGCCGTTTTGGTGTATAAAGCCTTTGTTATTATACATAGTTTAGAAAGCTGAAGCGTTTTACAACGATTACGTTGTTGTTGTTGTTATTGTTGTTGTTGTTGTGTTATTGTTGTTGTTGTTGTTGTTGTTGTGTTATTGTTGTTGTTGTTATTGTTGTTGTTGTTGTTGGTTTAAAGTCCAACATCAGCACTATATAGGCTATATTGTGGATGGACCCCAAGACTGACATCTGACAATTATATGTGCTGCCACACACGAGACAGGGCGGGGATACCATGACTTCTGTCTCAGCCGGTCACATTAAAACCATGACTACGACTGGAAAACTAGGTTTAGCAGGAAACTGAACGCTGCCATACATAATAATTAAATTTTTTATGCGCAACGATTTCGGTATATAAAGCCTTTGATGTTTTTTTTCATACATAGCTGCGAAACCGTTTTAACATGAGTACGATCGGCGAAATCAGATACTATAGAAAACAGTTACCATGTGAGCTATAAAAGTCAGAAACTATTCCTGTAGCTTAAATGCCACTTCGGAGTATACATTCTTTGTTTTCAAACAAAATTGAGAAAATTAAAACGTTATGACATAATTACACTCGGCAAATCAGATTAAACAGGAAACTACGCTACCGTGTGAGCTGTAACACTATAACAGGCAGTAGGTCCAACCGGTCCTGTAACTGTTGCATGCTCCGTACTGTGGGAGAGTCTTAAATATCCCATTGTTGTGGGAGTTCCTAAGCGATCGAAGCTAGCCTAGACTCCAGTAATAGAGACTCCGGGGAGAGACAGAGAAGCCTTAGGCAGTGAGGCAGTCCCGCCGAGTAGAACCCATGGTGATTCCTGGAGCGGTGAGTAGGAGAGGATGGTGACTGGATGGGTTGGGGTGACGGAGGGAGGGGGTGGGTGAGTGAGGGAGGAAGGCAGAGCGAGGGGTGGTGAAGGGAAGGTGTGGGTGAGGGAGGGAGGGATGAGTGAGGGAGGTGGAGAGGGAGGGGTAAGGGAGAGGTGAGGGAGGGAGGCAGAGGGAGGGGTGGGTGAATGAGAGAGGTGGAGGGAGGGAGGGATGAGTGAGGGAGGGCGGATGGGTGGGGATAGGGGCTGTCAGTGTCTGGCAGAGATTAAACAATGCAGTGTGTGGCATTGGAGAGAAAGAGAGAGAGAGAGAGAGAGAGAGTGTGTGTGTGTGTGTGTGTGTCTATGTGTATGAGACTATGTATAATGGTGGGGGACAAAGCAAGGAGGCGAAACGATCAATTTAATTTAATGACATCGTAGAATTGTGTTGAGAACCGAAAAGGCAGAGCAAGGAAGGGTAAAACTATTGCGGATTTTTACCACAATCTGAATTAGTTGGGAGATAATTGAATGCGTTTTTAAAATTGCATGATTTGATATGAATGAAAATCATTATCTAAAACTGAGTGATGTGATGAATAAAAGAGAGAGTGCAGAAGAGTAAGAGAAGGGACACGAAGAGAGCTCGAGAAATGGGAGGGAAAAGGGTGGGGGAGGGGGGCGCGAGAGAATGAAATATGAAAGAGATGTGTTGAATAAAAGAGAGAGTGCAGAAGAGTAAGGGGAGGGAAAAGGAGAGAGCTCGAGAAATGGGAGGGCAAAAGGGTGGGGGAGGGGGGTGCGAGAGAATGAAATATGAAAGAGAAAATTCAGAGCGCAGAGAGAGACAGAGACAGAGATACATAAAGACAGACAGAGAGAGAGAAACCTAACGGAATATTAATTTCTGTAACTTGTTTGTTTTTGTTTCATTTTGAACGAGAAACGCATAGTGAACTCAATGGTCTTTTAAATATGAAACCATCTTTATGAGAAATGTGATGCCATAGGCGTATCTGTTACAATCGTACTCTTTGGATTTTGTCCCAGAAAAACAAAAAACAAATTGTGCCTTCAGGACAGCCTATACCGACTTAATTCTATAATATTTCTCTTTATCTTTTCAGATCTTTCCAGATATCTAGTGTTTATTTCATAAACATATATTAACAATAAAATTATCTGGCCCTTTCTGTTTGTAACGCAATGCCTTAGGGGCAGCCTATACCAACATAATTCTATAACATTTCCTCATTATCTTGTAAATCGAAGTTCTTTCAAGATATCTAGTTCTTTTTTATAACCACACGAGAGCATTATCTGACCCTTTCTTTTTGCCATGAGGACAACATATACAGACTTAATTCTATAACATTTCCTCATTATCTTATAAATTGATATTATCTCCAGATATCTAGTTCTTTTTTTATAACCATATTAGAGCAATATCTGACTCTCTCTATTTGTAACGCAAATGTATCAATTATCATCGTAAGGTGAAACGTAATCTTCTGGCTCGAAATTGTTCAACAATAATAATCTATCTGTCTATCTGTCTATC
Source organism: Elysia chlorotica (assembly GCA_003991915.1). Classification (NCBI taxonomy): domain Eukaryota; kingdom Metazoa; phylum Mollusca; class Gastropoda; family Plakobranchidae; genus Elysia; species Elysia chlorotica. Next base: position 247,923 of record RQTK01000528.1, read on the forward strand.
TATCTATCTATCTATCTATCTATCTATCTATCTATCTATCTATCTATCTATCTCTATCTATCTATCTATCTCTATCTATCTATCTATCTATCTATCTATCTATCTATCTATCTATCTATCTATATATCTATCTATCTATATAAAAATATATATCGGCTTACTTTGGCGATACTTCTAATTCTTCAAATCCAACAAATTAAAGCTCTCTCTAGATATCTATTCTCTTTGGGAACCTCGATTTTAGGATTTTTTCTATTTGTAACATTGTCAATTCAAGATACATCTTTATTTTCTTGCTTGAATTCGTTCAATATATCATTATATAGCAGTTTTACAGTACATCTATTTCCAATTCTACTAATCCTTCACCCGTTCTCTTTGGGAATCGTGATTGGTTCTTTCTCTTCGTTACCCACCTCTCGTCAAACTGTCGTCGTTGAAACGGTATCTTCCTACTGGATTTAGTATTTGTACATTGATATTTTCCTTCGTTCGGGAACAACTATTATCTTTGCCAGGCAGGGTCAATTATTCTTTGTTGAGGAATTCCATCAGAAGCCCACCGTCTACACCAAGGTAAATGACCTATGATCGATGCTGAGGTCCTGTATGTACATAGAAGAGTTCTACAGATAAAGGGGGGATAACCATGCAATCTCTCGGTATAGGATCCACCGGGGGAAGCTTGGAGATGTTAAACCCAGATAGAGAGCTCGGCATATCTCTCTTATTCTCTCTCTCTCTCTCTCTCTTTCTCTTTATGTCTCTCTCTCTCTCTGCCTTTTTCTCTCTTCTTCTTCTCTCTATCTATCTATCTCTCTTTCACTCTCTCTCCCTCTCTAGCTCTCTCTCGTTCTTTCTCTCTCTCTCTCTCTCTCTCTCTCTCTCTCTCTCTCTCTCTCTTTCTCTCTTTCTCTCCTTCTTTCTCTCTCTCTCTTCCTCTCTGTCTCTCTCTCTCTCTCTCTCTCTCTCTCTCTCTCTCTCTCTCTCTCTCTGTGTCTCGGCTCTAATGGGAATGGTAATAGCTTGCTGGGATAGTCAAGAGGGATTTTGCGTGTTATGTCTGTGTTTGCAGTGTGGCTGTTTGTTCCTGTCAATAGTAAAAAAAGAGAAAAAAAAAGGGAGGAAAAAAAAACAACAACAATGCATTCTTATAATTGATAACTAGATTGCACGACCCGTGGTTAATTACAGCGAAGGCTTTGATGATTATCCGAGTTTTGAAGAATGACATTTTTTATAATACGAATTTTAATGAATGGCAAAGTATGAAATTATCTTCGTTTTGGTGTTAAACGCGATTTTCATTCAGTTGTCATTGTTGTTCCTGTCGTTATTGTTGATGCTCTTTCCGTTGGTTTTGTTGGTACTGTTATTGTTGTTGTTGTTGTTGTTGTTGTTGTTGTTGTTATTGTTGTTGTTATTATTTTTATTGTAATTATTATTATTATTGTTCTTGTTGAATTGTTGTTTTCGTTGTTATTACTGCTTCTGCTGCTACTGCTGTTGGCGCTGTTATTGCTTTCTAAAATCACAGAGAATAACAATCGAATCAAATAGTAATTGGTCTAGTTTATTGTTGTTTTTTAGATTGCCCAACACATGAGTTATACGCATTGTCCTCTAGATAAAGCATTTTCTTCGATTCAAATAAAATCCCCTACATTTAGTTTGGTCGTATCTTTTACTTAACTGGGTGTCTCTAATCAAGATAAATAGCAAGTCGTGTAGACTCAATCCGCTTGGCAGAAATCCTCTTAGCTTCATCTCTGCCTCACCTCAGATGTATAAATGTGGTATCTCATTTCTAAACTATTCTTAATCTTTAGTACATCAGAAATGAGAGGACTGTGTACAACTAAACATACGATTTGGGTTAAATCTCCGTGGAAGATACGCCGCGTCTCTTTGTCTTTGGTCTGTTCAAAACTTCCATTTGGTTTCCCCCTCTGTCTCTCTATTTCTGTCTCTGTCTCTCTCCCTGTCTCTCTCTGTATCTATCTATCTATATATCTCTGTCTCTGTCTCTCTATCGCTGTCTGTCTATCTCTCACTCGCATTGTTCCTGTTTTTTTATAGCTCTCTCCATATTTTTCTCTCACTCTTGCTTTTTCTTTTTCTCTGTCTCTGTTTATCTCTCTCTCTCTCTCTCTCTCTCTCTCTCTCTCTGTCTCCCTCCGTATCTCTTTGTCTCTTTCTTGTCTATTAAAAATTTGTCCTTGAGTGAAATGAAGAACTGCAAAGTGTCTCCTGTATAACCATATAAAACGGTACAGAATGCACATCACCCAGAGAAAGAGAGAGAGAGAGAGAGAGAGAGAGAGAGAGAGAGAGAGAGAGAGAGAGAGGGATATAGATAGATAGATAGATAGATAGATAGATAGAGATAGATAGAGATAGAGAAAGAAGAGGTGAGGTAATTTGGGATATTGACTCAGTGATTACACCGAAGGGCCTCATCTGTGTAGAAACTAGTCATAAATTGTGGCACAGAGAGAAAAGAAGAGAGAGAGAGAGAGAGAGAGAGAGAAAGGGAGGGGGGAAGGCGTGTGAGAGAGATTGGGGCGACTAAGCAGCTATAAGAAGCTTAAGCCATTGGAGTGGACAGATATGGATGTGGATATCGCGCCCATTATTTCTCCTTAAATGAAAATGTTTGATAAAATGAAATTCTACCTCGGTTTAACCCATGTGAGAAAGACAGAAGTTGAATTCTATATAGAGGAAAATATACTAGTCAAAAAAAGAAAAAAATATGGAAAGCCTTTATAGATATAATTCATCGTTAATTTAACAGCAAATCAGAGACTTCGCATCAGAAATGCATGGGTCATTTTCATAACTGAACTTAATAACAAAAACGTAATAGGTCTACGCTCTATAAATTTCTTTGACATAAAAACCAAGGTTTTCTAAGTTTGAATGACAGGGAAAGTCCACAAAATAAACAACAACTTTCAGTTATAGCGAAGCTTGTTAAAATATATTTTTGGAAACCTTGGGTAAAATGCACAAACGAGACGTAGCTTACGCCTCGTCGTAGCAATATAATAAGAAGAAGGCTTACGACGAGACGTAAGCTGGTCATGGTTGTGCATTCTGCCCCTTGAGTTAGGATTAAAGTCAGCTATTCTACCGCACATCTTCGCATCGCGATGCGTACATATTATTTCGAAACCATAAGTATTAAATCTTCTATCTATTGTGAATTTAAAAAATGCGCTCTAGTAGGATGGATTTTTGTAATGTAGGCTGATCGTGTGGGCTAAAAAAATACTTTTTTAAGTACCATTTGTGCTGTCTATGCTTAAGAATAATAGAAATTGATCAGAGAAGAGAGACACTCAGACAGACATACAGCCAGAGAGAGAATGAGAGAGAGATAGAGAGATGTGCCCTCTCCACCACAGATCAATCCCAAACCGTTATTAAACACCGAGTCGAGAGCCAAGTCCACTTCATCATTCAGGGCAATTGAAGTGCTGGATAGTGGATAGCATGGGAAGCCAAGGCTCGATTTTTATTAAGTTAGAAGTTAGGACTTGATTATTAGAGGTCTAGCGGAAGAAGGGTTTTAAAAAAAACGAGGACGATGCTAAGAGAGAGAGAGAGAGAGAGAGAGAGAGAGGGAGAGAGAGAGAGGGAGAGAGAGACTCGATACATCATTCAGGGCAATTGAAGTGCTGGATAATGGATAGCATGGGAAGCCAAGGCTCGATTTTATTAAGTTAGGAGTTAGGACTTGATTATTGGAGGTCTTGCGGAAGAAGGGTTTATAACGAAACGAGGACGAACTTAAATGGAAATGTTTCGATAAAATGAAAATGTACTTCGTTTTAACCCATGTGAGAAAGACGAAAAATACATTTTTAAATATGAAAACATAATAATCAAAAATAGAAGAAAAAAATATGGAAACCCTCTAAAATTATGAATTATCATTAAAAACAAATAGGAGATTACTCATCAGGAATGCATGGGTCATTTTTATAGCTGAACTTAATAACAAAATGTAAGAGGCTGCTAAGTTTGAATGACTGGCAAAGTCTACAAAATAAACAGCAACTTGCAGTTAGAGCACGGTTTCTAGGAATATATATTTTGAAACCTTGATTAGAATTAAGTTCAGATATTCTACCGCACATCTTCGCATCACGAACCGCTCCTATTATTTCGAACAATAAGCATTAAATCTTCGATACTTTATAAACTTAAATTAATACGCTAAAACAGTGCGCTCTCTAGTAGGAAAGATAATACCGTAGCAGTGTAGGCTGATTGTGTGGGCTGAGAAATACTTGTTAAGTACCATTAATGTGTCCTGTCTATGCTTGAAAATAAAAGAAATTGATCACTTTTACGCATTGTGTACAAAAAGATTTTCACTGAGTTAAATTCGGTTTCCTGATCATTTACTTTTGAAAGTCTTGCTTTAGAATCATTTTAATTTTTATCCGCAATACAGAAAGGCTGTCTTTGACTCTGTTTTCATGAGTTACTGTTTCGTTGTTGTTGCTGTTGTTGTTGCTGTTGTTGTTGATGTTGTTGTTGTTAATGTAATTGGTGTTGTTGTTAGTGGTGGTATTGATTTGTTGTTGATTGTTGTTGTTGTTGTTGTTGTTGTTGTTGTAGTTGTTTGGTTGGATTTGTTTTATATTCCGCTATAGAAGTAAGATTATTTGGTACGATGCCTATTAGAAAAGGATGTCTGAAACACGCTGTTGTGTCATTCCTTATTGATACATGTATGTATCGGTCATAGTTTATCCGCTCTCTCTAGTAGTCGTAATACATGTACCCACAAATTGCCAGAAAAATTAAGTCGCGTAGTGCGTGGCCTGAAATCCCTCCCTCTCTAGATAGATACACAGACAGACAGACAGAGAAAGAGACAGAGATGAAGACGCACAGAGAAGAGAGAGAGAGAGAGAGAGAGAGAGAGAGAGAGAGAGAGAAGATGTCTGTTCTATCTCCCATCAATAATAATCAAACCGTATTTAAACAAAGGGCTGAGAGACATAGAGAGAGAGAGAGAGAGAGAGAAAGAGAGAAGAGAGACACTCAGATAGGCATACAGCCAGAGAGAGAATGAGAGAGAGATAGATGTGTCCTCTCCCCCCACAGATCAATCCCAAAACGTTATTAAACACCGAGCCGAGAGCCAGGTCAACTTCATCATTCAGGGCAATTGAAAGTGCTGGGAAGTAAAGACTCGATTTTATTAAGTTAGAAGTTAGGACTTGATTATTAGAGATCTTGCGAAAGAAGGGTTTATAACGAAACGATGACAATGCTAAGAGAGAGAGACTCGAAACCTCATTTAGGGCAATTGAAAGTGCTGGATAATGGATAGCATAGAAAGCCAAGGCTCGATTTTATTAAGTTAGGAGTTAGGACTTGACTTGATTATTGGAGGTTTTGCGGAAGCATGGCTTAGAATGGAAACGAAGACGATTCTAAGGTCGGACTTGACTTGATTATTGGAGGTTTGGGGGAAGCACAGCTTAGAATGAAAACAAAGACGATACTATGAGAGAGACAATCGATACATCATTCAAAACAATTGAAAGTAATAGATAATGTATAGAATATTTATGATGCTAGCTGTAGTCGATCTTATAAATGTTGGACTTGACTTGGTTATTAAAGGTTTTGTGGAAGCATGGCTTAGAATGAAAAAACGACGATGTTAATAGAGAGACTCGATTGATCATTCAGAACAATTGAAAGTAATAGATAATGTATAGAATATTTATGATGCTAGCTGGATTCTATCTTATAAAGGTCGGACTTAGCATGCTTATTAGATGTTTTGCCACAACGGGGCCTGTTGTAAAAAACAAAAGCGATTCTGACAACAGGCGCGATACATCATTCATCATAGTCGACAATGTTGAATACTGGATAGCATGCAATGCCAGGAGTCGATATTTTTTAGATTGGACTTTACTTGCCAAACAAGTGCCTATATCGGGCAAACAATATGGCCTTCTGATACAACACTGGAACAGAAGAAGAAGAAGAAGAAGAAGAAGAAGAAGAAGAAGAAGAAGAAGAAGAAGAAGAAGAAGAAGAAGAAGAAGAATGGGCTGCTGATACAAAACTGGAGCAGAAATTGTGGGTTACACTGTAAACCCACAACAGGCTGCTTCTTTCCACCGGATTGCTAAATCGAAATAAAATTTGGGCATGTTGAAAATGAACCTAGAAGAAGAAGAAGAAGAAGAAGAAGAAGAAGAAGAAGAAGAAGAAGAATCAAAAATACATGAGGAAGCAAATAGAACAAAAAGACAAAAGAAAAAAGTAGAAGCACTACAAGTTAAAAGACCATCCAACCCATTGAAATGGAAGGTGTGCAGATCATTACAAAAAGGTGCCAGCACAAACGCGTATCAATCCGCACAAAATATGTGCGGCGTGATGGGAAAAGGTTAAAAAGCTGACATACATAACGCTTGCATTTAAGTTTATTTGTACAGTTTGCAGACTCTTTTCCGAACAAAGACCACACATTTTCCCGGTTGTTCGAGATCTTGCGACAGCAAGGTCTGTAGCGAAAACGGAAACGATGCGTAAGAAAATATATGCCAGCATCTAACCAAAGGCAATGATAACTCTAGCCTGGATTTACGGAGCCAATGAGCGATCAGGAACCGGTTGCCTTAGGGACGCAATTATGTCATACGTTTTCATCGTGTGGACCGCAAAGTCTGTGTTGTGAGAGATTCGTGCAAAATCGATTCGATAAGAAGTGGAATCGTTTCTTCACATGTTTGCAGTAATTAGATAGCGCTGATGCCATCATTTTGGATTACAATGATTCGAGTCCACAGGATCCAGTATCACATTAAAATAGTTGTTTTTGTGGTAGGGAATTGTCATAAATCATACTTAGATCAGATTATACTCTATTAAAATTAGCTATGCACATTTTTTGCTTTGTATTTGAATATGTTTCTATTGTGTTGTTGGCTGAGAGCTCATATGGTTATGTACGCTTAGGTTGTGCGCTATTGATGTTGTTGTTGTTGTTGTTGTTGTTGTTGCTGTTGTTGTTGTTGTTGTTGTTGTTGTTGTTATTAAGTAAATTGTCATCCTTTCTATTCTATTTGCGTGTAGACGTCAAGTATGTGGCGAAAAGAGCATTAGTGTAATTTGTTGTATCGACAAAATGTGTGTTCTTTAATAAGTGTTTCTTACAATAACCACTTATCTCTTTTCTCTCTATATCACTTTCTCTAGATCTCTCTCTTTCTATCTTTCTCTATCCCTGTCTTTCTATCTGTGCATCTCTGCCTGTCTGTCTGTCGCTATCTGTATCTCTGTATCTGTCTGTATTTCTCCTTCTCACTATCTCTCTCTTTCTCTTTCTCAGTTTCTGTCCCTCTTTCTCTCTTACTCTATCCACCTATTTCCGTCTATCTCATTTGTTGTATCGACAAAAAGTGTGTTCTTCAATAAGTGTTTGTTAAGATCACTACTTATCTCTTTTCTCTCTATATCACTTTCTCTCGGTCTCTCTATCTCTCTCTCTCTCTCTCTCTCTCTCTCTCTCTCTCTACCTTTCTCCCTTCCTTTCTTTCTAGCCGTGTATGTCTGCCTGTCTGTCTATCTGTATGTCTGTCTCTGTCTGCTTCTCTCTCTATCTCTCTCCCTCTCTCTCTATCTCTCAATCTATCCACCTATTCCCGTCTATCTCTCCTCTCTCTCTCTCTCTGTTTCTCTCTCTATCCGTCCTTCCCTCCTTCCTACCACACCTCTCTCCTCGCTTAGTGCAATGCGTTGTTCTCTCAATCAGCTGTGCAAAAAAAAAGAAAACAAACAAAAAACAACTTGGACAGAATATCCAACTATTGATCCAGCCTCGCTAATGCTCAGTGAATTAAAATTTGATATGAATTGGACAACGAAATACGAGGCTAAATATTTAACAATCTCCTAGTTCGTGACATCTTTTCAATCATTCTTAGAACATTCATAGATTCTCTGTTTGCGTTGGTTACGCGTTTTTAAATAGATTTTTTTTTATTGTATGAAAATTATTTTTTTTAAATCAGATTTTCCTCAGCTTGTGAATACGAAACTCCAACATCTCTTCATAAAAAAAAACAACAATAAAATGTCAAGAATGACAATTAATTCTCTGAATATATTTTGATTGTCCAATTTTGCCTTTCCTGGGGTCTCAAGAAAGACCCAATTTGGAGAAAAGGCCCAAGATTAACGTCTGACATTTTAGTGCTACCACTCACAAGACAGTGTGGAGATACCAGGACACATGTCTCAGTTGGTCACGTTATAATAATAATAATAATAATAATAATAATAATAATAATAATAATAAATAACAACAACAACCCACCGCTCACGAGTTTCGACCCGAGGACTTTCCAATTGGTTGACTAACGCTCTGCTATTTGCACCAGTTCACCCCCCCCCCCCCCCCAACCCCCCCCTCCCCAACCACCCAAAAGAATAAACAACATTTTTACTAAACCAACTCTTCCTCAACACCGCAAAGTATATATCAGATTTCACCTCTCCGACAATTCTAAGGCAAATTTCTAGAGACAGCCATCTGATTCAATATTAAAATTTATGTCAAATCCTCCGAAGGTAATCTTTTTGCCCTGGCCAAGGCATTGATTTTCGGATTAGAATCCTGCACTAGGAGCCAAGAGAGAATGACAACCTTAAGATTTTCTTCTTCACATTATTAATGTAAAAATAGCGGATAGGGTTTTTCGCTGCTCTGGTCTGTAGGTGTTTGTCATGGAGACACAGTAGGGCTGGTTTGTTGTTGTTGTTGTTGTTGTTGTTGTTGTTGTTGTTGTTGTTGTTGTTCTTGTTCTTGTTCTTGTTCTTGTGTTGTTGTTTTTGTTGTTGTTGTTGGTGGTGGTGGTGGTGGTGATGGTGTTGCTCTTATTATTGTTGCTGTTACTGTTGTTTTTGTTGCTTTTGTTGTCTTATTGTTTTTGTTGTTGTTGCTGTTGTTGTTGTTCTTGTTTTTGTTGTGCTGTTGTTTTTGTTTTTGTTATGTTGTTTTTGTTGTTGTTGTTGTTGTTGTTGTTGTTGTTGTTGTTCTTGTTGTTCTTGTTCTTGTTGTGTTTTTTCTTGTTTTGTTGTTCTTGTTGTTCTTGCTTTATAGTCATAAAATGAATTTATACTTCGCGGTTCAAACTCTTACTGCTACTAATTGAGATAAAAGAAGGCGAAGGCGAGCTAGGTAGCTGGATCGGTAGTGCGCACAACCACTAATAAGGAGGTCCAGGTCCAGATCTACCTTTATTTCCTAATGGTTGGGAGGGTTGCAGTAAAATGCGACCGGCTGAGACAGAAGTCATGGTTATGTCACTAGAGCCTTAAGCCGTGTTTTTATTATTAGCTTTAAAGGAGTTGTAAGCTGGCCAATACGTTATATTTGTGACGTTGCGTCTCCTTGAGATAGCACGTAAAATGTCAGACTTTAGCCGTGGGCCTCTACGTCGTAATAATTATTTTGTGGAACGCGTCCGTGTATTATAATTATAATCTGACATTTAGATTCTGTCCCTTTCCTTTATGAATTTTCTATTTGTTGCTGTTTTTCAATCTCGATTTACCATAATTAAATTTCCACTCCCATTGCTGTTTTTCTTTCTTTTTTTTTTTAAATTCCGTTTTGCTTTTCAATTGAAACTTTAATTTCCTGACATTGTTCTTCCCTTTAAACAGACCATTCACTGGAACTGGAACTGGATAGGAGAGATAATTTGATCATTGCGATCTTCTGTAGGGCATTATAGCTTGTGCGGGAAAACACTTAATTATTTGCAGAATAATTAATCGATGTATAATTAGGAGAGACGGATCCAACACCATTGTAATTGTTGCGCATTTATTTTGGTTTACAAGTCGTTAACGACGCGTACGGAAAACCCGACTCTTTACTTAAAACGATGGGCACGTAACGCAAAGTTTTTGTATTGATTAAATAATATCCTTTCAAAACATATCCTCCTTCGTCGTGATGTTGTTTTTTGAATAATAATTTAGTATCCTTTTTTGTAAGTTTGTTGCCGTTTGTTTCGTTTTTGTTTATGTTTTTATAGCATATATAATTATTCTTTTGTAAATACATTTATATTTTTCCGTTTGTATTGTTTCGTTTTATTGGAGGCTCTATTTATTTTCAATTATGTACTGAAAACTCATTTTAGATTGACTTTTAAAAAAAACACACTCATAATGATCGTACGGACTAACACTAAATGATCAAAAATAGGAATAAAAATACCAGAACAAAACAACGCAAGTATCAGGTTGTTCACAATAACCCAGGTTGGCGCAAATGCCGATCAATGGAGGAAGTCGCGGACAGTTTCTGTCGGCTGGTTTTTAAGCTGACAGTAATTTAAAGGGAAGCATTACCGTCTTTCTTAGCTGAAAAAGCTCCATATCCCCTCCCACTTTGGTTTCCACAAACGCACACTCTAACAATACATTTCCTTACCCCCACCTCTCCCCCCCCCCTTTTTTTCCCTTTTTTTTAACAAGTGTGTGGTAAAAACAGCGTTACCATAGTAACTACAGAAGCTACGGTGTCTATTGAAATTGTAAGCTGGGAGTTGTAAGACAAAGGTGTCTTGTTGCATTGGTGTGCAGATCTGGAAGTGTGAATGATAATGTTAATAGTCTTTTGCTGCAAAGGAACAAAATAAAATTAAAAATTCGCATTGGAGCGTTTTTCTCAAGGATCATAACAGGGATGCATAAGTTCCATTTCCCCACCTGGTCATACTAACATTACACATAACCAGAAGAAAACAAGGCGGCCCGAAACATCTTATATAAATCCCCACGCTCTACCATTAGGCTACCTTGCCCATAAATGGTATTGTAAATACAATCGGCTCGTAAATGAATTGTGTCTCTCCCAGACTCAATCGGAAAATGCGATTGTCCTGTTGAAGTCCAGACAGAGAAAACGGAAGAAAAAAAAAGTGGAAACGCAAGTGTCGTTGTTTATGGATAGTTTTAGATTTCGATTGGGTTCAGTGAGGAGTATTACATTATGCCTCGCTCTAGATCTCTCTCTCTCTCTTTCTATGTTTCTTTATTGCTCTCTCTTTCCCTCTGTTTCTCTCTCTCTCTCTCGCTCTCTCTCTCTCTCTCTCTCTCTCTCTCTCTCTCTCTCTCTCTCTCTCTCTCTCTCTCTCTCTCTCTCTCTCTCTCTCTCTCTCTCCCTATCTATTATTATAAATTTCTATAAATTAATATAAAAATTCGATGCTTAAAATACTGGTTAAGACTTCTAAAAATGCCAGAATCTAGGATACCCAAACAAGCCTACCAGTGCTTTAAAAAATTGAATGTCTCTCTCTCTCTCTCTCTCTCTCTCTCTGGTTAACAGTTCTACCTAGTCTTGGAAGTTAAAACCTAAAAACACGGGTAAAAATCCGGAGATTTCACGGTTTTCAAAACAAATTCACCTCAACGTCGCAATTGCGAGCTGTAGTTAGACGTGATACCTATAAAGATCGATAAAAAATAGACTTTTTAACAAAAATTTCAATTTAAAAAATAATAGTTTCCATGGTCTCTCCAACAACACATTAACGGCTTAGCCAATCGGATTAGAGAATGGCAAGTACGTATTAAACTTGCCGTAATTCTGGCCCATTAGATTTCGACCAACTGGGAATAGAAGGATAGAATCCGTGAAGAGATGTTATTCTGTGTTGAGATGAGATGGGCGCATAGGATATTTAAAAATTGAATAAATTTGTGATGTACATGTAGAAATGTTTGGTTGTTTGTTGTTGTTGTTGTTGTTGTTGTTGTTGTTGTTGTTGTTGTTGTTGTTGTTGTTGTTGTTGTTGTTGTTGTTGTTGTTGTTATATAGGGTAGGCAGGAGAAGAGGTGGTTCCATTCTTGTACGAGGGAGATAGAAAGGTGAATGGATATAAAAAAACGGTAAGACAGATAAAAAGATTGATTGATGGATGGATAGATATGTGGCTTGCTAGCTAACTATCTACCTAGATAGATAGATAGCTAGATAGATAGGTAGATATAGATAGATAGATAGATAGATAGATAGATAGATAGATAGATAGATAGATAGATAGATAGATAGATAGATAGATAGATAGATAGATAGATAGATAGATAGATAGATAGATAGACAGACACATAGAAAGATAGATAGATAGATAGATAGATAGATAGATAGATAGACAGACACATAGAAAGATAGATAGATAGATAGATAGACAGACACATAGAAAGATAGATAGATAGATAGATAGATAGATAGATAGATAGATAGATAGATAGATAGATAGATAGATAGATAGATAGATAGATAGATAGAGTGACAAAACGACACACAGCCAGTTAGACGTGCAGACATAGATAGAGGCAGGTAGACAAGCGGACAAACATAAATCCAAAGAGGCAGATAGAGACATAGACCGACCGACAGACACACTAAATCTAGCTGAGTTGTTATCTTTCATTACTGCCATTCACGGTTGCCAGTGTGATCGACACGACTCGCCAAAATCAATGCCAGGCTAAATTGTTTTTCGTTGGCTTATACAACTAGGCTTTAGACCCTTAAAGATGTAACTGGATGTTCTCAGAACTTGATGTTGCTGGGGGGAGAGGGGGGGGGGGTTCTACTTTATTTATTTTTCGTCCCTTTCTTTTCTTTTCTTTTCTGTAGTTTGTAACGTGAGTATCAGAACGCCATAAAAACGAATAGAATCAAAATCATGATTCGCAACAAGAAGCGATACTGCGGAGTACCCACTTAAAGTTTGTTTGTTTAAATCATGTAACAAATTGAAAGCTTGTTCAAAATTGTATACATGCCGCTAAATGATCTGTGGCACTGTAATTCCAATCCGTTAAAAAGTTCGTTTAATAATATTATTTCAATTAATATAATAGATTAAGTTGTAATCATGCCTCAGGCAACTTGAAAACGGCGCTTGTTTTGAATAGAAACTCATTAGGCTTTAGAGTGGCATTAATTAATTTGGCAACGTTAATACCAACGTTCTATACTTGAGGACGCTGATAAATTTTAATGCTGTTGTTCAAAACCGCATTGAATTCACAGTAACGTTGTGTTGTGGTTTTGTTGTTGTTGTTGTTGTTGTTGTTGTTGTTGTTGTTGTTGTTGTTGTTGTTGTTGCTGCTGTTGTTTTTGTTTTTTATTGTTTGTGTTGTGTTTTTTTTTGTGGGGTTTTTGATAACTTGGGGCCTCAGAAATTAAATTTTCAATTCTGAATTGTCCATAGAGGATCAATACAAACCACAATTGCTACGTGATTATTCGAAATAACCTTTTAAAATGTTCTTAATAAAAGCATGTCGCTTTTGGAATCGATGGGGTCTATCAACAAGACTGAGTGAGACCCATTAACAAAATAGAAGCATTCAACTTTATTCTGAAAGACCAAGAAAAAATCAATTACTGAACGCAGAACAATAAAAAGGAAGAATATAATAAAACAATTAATTTGAAGACAACAAAAACAAGGATACAATTACAAACATACAGGGTATAAACGTACACCACAATAATAATAAAAAGTATATAGAAATAATAATTCAAACCAATCCATTAATCTAGACGTTTAACCGTGAATTGGTTAGCTTGATGGGTTAGTTCATTTCGTCAACTCACTTGTACAATGTCCTATTATCATTTATATGATATACTAAACCTTCAACATTTTGGAAATGAGATAGGGCATTGTATAAATTTACTAATGTGATGGCTTTCCCATCTGTTTCACATATGAAATGGTTGGTTACATGACAAAAATTAATTTCATATTCATAGAGAGAAAAACTAAAATGATCCATAAAATCTCTCTACAGCGGTTCTTTAGATATAGAGTGGGCTGGTTAGTTCGAAAAACACTATTATTATATTATGCGTTATCAGTTCAATTGTCTAACAACTAAAGAAAACTGGCCGAAAATTCAAGGAAGATTGTAAGATTATCTTGATTTTGTACATTTGCTCCCATAATATCCTCTACAATGGGCCTTGATAAATAAAGCATGCCAACAATTCTTGAACTATTGGTAATTTGCCTTGAACTTCACCCCGTTCACACATCCCATCCTACAATATTCCTCAACAAAGAAATGGTGGCAATAATTCTAGGACAGTTTATATTAGACAAGCTCGGTTCCCCGTTCATACGAACATGTTGATTACAGTGGAATAGTATGTAAGCCGATTTCTTTTTTAAAGGGGAACTTTTTAATAATCTAATATATATTAGCGATAAGTGGTCGGGAATATGTTTCTAAGGTCTCAAAAAAGATAATGCATGTATACACCCATTGGGCACCAGAGCAAGATACATTACATTATAACCAATACAACCAGTAGGGAAGAAACGCAGCGACTACAGCGGGACTCGAACCACTAACACCCTTCATGCAAGGCCGACGCTCTAACCCCAACACCACCACGCTCTCATATAAACTTCATTCCGCTATGTCCAATATATTATACCCTGATTCACTGACATAGTACCTAACTATACCAGCTCAGCAGGTAGGCTTAACTCACCTTCACTAACACATGCATAAACCAGCAAAGTACAAAGAACCTATAACAAAACTCACAGCCTGCTGGTATTTAGGTCTACAGTCTGTGCTAAGCTTAAGATTTAAAGCACAGTGTAACAAAGACAAGATCGTAGCTGCTTTACAGCTCACACTTATTTGAGATACTAAGTGTAAAAAAAAGTTCTTTCCACAGTTGATTAACATTTTAAGTCATCATAAATATTGT